>BQKN01066224.1:50148-72546 GCA_022839385.1 Asparagus kiusianus
TTATACTCTTGCACCAGTGGGAGTATAAGGGGGCAGTTTAGACTCATGCACCAGTCAGAGTATAAGGGAACAGTTTAGCCTCATGCAGCGGTTGGAGGAAAAGAGCAGTTTATACTCTTGCACCAGTGGGAATATAAGGGGGCAGTTTAGACTCATATACCCGTTGGAGTCGAGGGGGGAAGCTTGTCTTCTCTTAGGGCAAAGATGAAGACGAACCCTGATTTGTCTTCTCTTGGGGCAAAGACGAAACCCTAAAATAGTAGCACATCGCATAGTAGGCCACTATCAAACAACAACGCCTTTTATAGGAAAGACGGTGCTGGGATAATCAAATCATTCAGGGACGTATGAGTATGATGACTGATCGGACAATGTCATTTGCGGGAATGACGGTGTCGGCTATCAGAGGTAATCGTTAACATGATAGGAATTACCGCGATCGGAGCGACTTTGTGGACCTACCGCTCCATTGAAGAGTGTTGGTAAGTAGATTCTGGTCAGAGGTGTGATGTTAACATGACAGGGATTGTCGCGATCGGAACGACTTTGAGGACCTACCATCTTTTTGAAGAGGATTGGTAAGTTGATTTTGTTAGAGGTGTAGTGTTAACATGACAGTGGGAGTTTGTTGCGATTTGAGCAACTTTGTGGACTTACCATCCTATTGAAGAGGACTGGTAAGTTGATTTGTCAGAGGTGACCGTTAACGTGACAGTGAGGGTCCCGCCATCCTATTGAAGAGGATTGGCGGGGATTGTGGTTTTGGTCCTAACTATCTGAAGGTTTGACCAAGTAGGAGTTTGATGCAGCCTATCTGAACTGCTAGTCTCGCCTGTTTTGAGCGGTTCGCCATAACCGGGAACCTGGCTCAAGAAGTGGAGCTCGCCTAAACTATTAGGCTCGTCTGATTTGAGCGGTTCGCCCGTACTGGGAACCTGGCTCAAGAAGCGGAGCTCGCCTAAACTGTTAGGCTCGCCTGATTTGAGCGGTTCGCTCATACTAGGAACCTGGCTCAAGAAGTGGAGCTCGCCTAAACTGTTAGGCTCACCTGATTTGAGTGGTTCGCCCGTATTGGGAACCTAGCTCAAGAAGTGGAAGTGTAGGGAATAGTTTAACCTCTTATACCAGTTGGAGGATCAGAAGAAACAGTTTATACTCGTGTACTTGTCGAAGTGTAAGGGGACTATCAGAGGTGATTGTTAACGTGATAGCTTTGTGGGCCCGCCGTCCTATTGAAGAGGACTAACGGGGGAAATCGTAGGATATGAGGAAATGGTCTCTGCTACCAAGGCATCTTGGTCATCATCTCCTCGAAATTCATGCGGCTCTTCGTCACCCATATGCTTGAGCATGCTCTCGACCTGTTCTCCTTGGCGGAGTAAGTCTTTCTATGAGCGAGCTTTAATAGCGCCCATATTGGACAGAACGCTGATGGAAAGATTATTCCGGCACATCTCGATGAGTGTGGCCTCTAAAACTCGATCACGGGAATGCAGCGATCGGTTTCTGAACCTCTTGATAAAGTTGCTTACAGACTCTGTCTTCCTCTGCTTCACAGTTAGCAGGGTGGCCATAGATACTTTTGTGTCAACGTTGAAGAATCTGGCCACGAAGAGCCTTTCCATGTCCTTCCAGCAGGTGATGGACCCAGGCTCCAATCTGCGAAACCATTCAAAAGTGACCCCCTTGAGGGACCCTCTTGAGGGTACCAATGAACAGTCAAGTCATAATGGGATCGTTTCCCACTATGTGTCCAGTTTGCACCTGGAAGTAGTAGATATGCTGGGTAGGAGAACCCTTGCCATTGAACTGCAGGAGGTCCAGCAGCTCGAACTTTGCCGGGTAGGAGACCGCATCCCATTCAATTGGATACGGTCTGACAACCCCCAGCTTGTTCACATGCTTCTGGAGCTTCAAGGCGTCGAGTTGACTTTGGAGATCGTCGAACCTCTTATCTCTTGGGTTATGGCCCGAAGATGACGCTCCTCTAGATGACTCGGATGAGGAGTGAGAAGGAGTAGGCACCTGCTCTTTGTGCTTCAAGGATTTATGCGAAGCCCGCGAAGTCTTCTCTCTCTTCCTCTTCTTCTCACTCAGGAGCTGCTCCAACATCTCCTTTAAGGAGTCGATGGTCGCTTGTTGCACGTCAAATCTCCTGGATATTTCATCAGGGATGTCGGTCATGTGCACATTTGCGTGCTCGCCCTGAACTGAGCTTGAAGTCTGCGACATTGCCACTGCTGAGCAATCGTCGTCGTCGTAATCAGAGACGAACGTCAGACCCGTGTAGGAAAACGGTGTGGCCACCCCCATTTGGGTGTGAGAGTGTTGGCGAGGTCCAGGCTGGCGAGGTTCAACCGTCAGTCGAGATTGGTACAGTGTGCCTGCGCCTGTCTGGCGAGCTGTTGCTTCGCCTTTCTGGCGAACTTGGGCCGTCAGGCGAGCTTGGTGAAGTCCGCTTGTTTGATAAAGCCCTCTTGAACTGCAGATTTCGCCAGGTGCCCTTGGTTCACCAAAATTAAGCACCTTGCTCACAGAGTGGGGCTCGCCTAAACTGCTAGGCTCGCCCGATTTGAGCGGTTCGTCAAAAATAGGAACCTGGCTCAAGAGGTTGGGCTCGCCTAAACTGCTAGGCTCGCCCGATTTGAGCGGTTCGCCACAAATGGAAACCTAGCTCAAGAAGTGAGGCTCGCCTAAACCATTTGGCTCGCCTGATTTGAGCGGTTCGCCGAAACTGGGAACCTGGCTCAAAGAGATGGGCTCGTCTAAACTGCTAGGCTCGCCCGATTTGAGCGGTTTGCCAAAAATAGGAACCTTGCTCAAGAGGTTGATTCCACTCAAGCCTGAATAATAATTCAGGCTATCATGGGGGATGAGGGATTGTGCCTCGAGACGAGCGAGAGCTTTTCATCGCTGCTGTTTGGATCTTTTTGAACGAGGAGCGTTCATGTCGATGGCGGAGGCATAGTCTGCGTCGACACGAATGGTTGATTCCTTTTGCACAGGGGTCTACGAGGATCGTTCATCGACCCACTCAGCAGCCCCTAGACCCGCATTCTCAAATCTCGGCTCGGCCTCAACTGGTTTGGGGGGGAAAGAACCCCTAGCCTCGGCTTGGGTACATCCCTCATGCTTGGTTGCCTCGGCCTCTTGGGGCTGGGCCACCCGCATGACTCTGCAGTCATCGCGAGATGTATTACTGCCATAAGAGGATGATTATAAGTACCCCTCGAATTTGATCACAAGGGACTCAACCGTAGTCCCTGCAGCAACTTCGTCAAACTACGCCACCACCAATTCATCTGAATGAACAGATTCTCCCACTGTGGTCGCCATCTTCTGTAGATGTAAATTCTGATCTCCCGAAAATAGGGAATTTCGTTTGTATTGATAAGAACAGCTTATTACAAACTAATAATCAAATGTTTACAACAGAAGCGGAGGGAATGCCCTCCTTGTTTAACGTGGGTTCCTCGGTGGCGATAGGACGCCTCACTCGGTGCTCGTGCCGAGTCTGCTTCCCTTGGATAATCCGATCAAAGTTGCTATCGGAGCTTCAGTTCTCAAATGAGGGAGCCTTTGGAAAAAGTCCAGGTTCAACCTTTGGGAGATTAGCCAGCAGAATATGCAACAGCCAATCTCCCCTCTTCATGCTGGCTGAAGATGGGTTTTAATAGGTAAGGGATGGCATGGGCCATCCCTTAATTCGTGGGATTTGACCACTAATAGAGGTGAGGGAGCCAGCCACCCTAGCTGTGGGATGTGACCACTTAGGGGGTCCTGTCAGCCGCCCTATTCTTGCTAGGTGAGGAGTGCCATGCTTTCTTCCTTGATTTATGGGATTTGACCACTGATGTAACTATTCCCATACTCCAAGTGGGCAGTTGACAGTGAGCTGGCGAGTCTACAGCTTGGGTCTGCAGGCGAGCTTGGGACTGCAGGCAAACTTGGGTCTGTAGGTGAGTTTGCAGGCGAGCTGGGTCTACAAGCGAGCTTGTGACTGCAGGAAAACTTGGGTCTGTAGGTGAGCTTGCAGGCGAGCTGGGTCTGTAGGCGAGCTTGTGACTGCAGGCAAACTTGGGTCTGTAGGCGAGCTGGGTCTGCAGGAGAGCTTGTGACTGCAGGCAAACTTGGGTCTGCAGGCGAGCTTACAGGCGAGCTGGGTCTGTAGACGAGCTTGGGTGTGCAGGCGAGCTTGTAGGCGATCTTGGGTGTGCAGGCGAAATTCGAGCTGCAGGCGAGCTCCTGAGCATGGATCGAAGAATAGGCCGTAACTTTCAAACCGTAAGTCGGAATTGGACAAATTATATATGAAAATCGCCTATCTCGATGAGACGGAGCCATCCGAACCTAGCTGAATGCTTCGGTTCGCTTCCTCCATTTTGCCAAATTCCTTACGGTTGGGAGATATCTGCGTTTTCCCCTTTTTATCAGTGTTTTTTCCCCTTTTTGATATTTCGGGTGAGATTTTAGCAGTTTTGTTCTGAACTTCTCTGATAAGGATTAAAGGTAATTTTTATTGCCTACACCTACCTAAGTCAACTCTAAGTAAAAGGGGCCAACTGTTATGGTGTTTTCAATCGCCAAATTATGGTCCCTTACCAACAACAGTCAAATATCCCACGTCACGCACCATTCAGTCAACTCAACACTTAAGACAGCTAGAGTCCCAACCTAGCCGACTCTCCGAGTTGATATCTCGCTAGGTTGACTCGAATGGTGGTACTTGTTGGTCCTCTCATCAAAAAATGACTCACTACAAGTCCACTCAGTTGGTTAATTATCCAGCATCTCGCCGGATCAACTCCAAAGACGGTACTTCTCGACACGCCTCGATACAAGTCAAAAGGCAACTTTGACCTCCAACCCCCCGTAGACAGCACGTCAACATCACATTAAGTGCTTGACAGACACCATCATTTCTCCATCCCCATCACTATTTATGATACATCAGACCACGCCGACTTTGTACATCGTTTATCATATCTCATTAATGCCAAAGTGACCACGCCTATTCTGTGATCACTCCACAGCCGACACCTGTAAATTCAATGCTGACTTAGCCACTAGCTCAAACTCGGTTGAGAAACACTAAAATGCCCCTCTTGTATGGCTATAAGAGGGAAAACTATCCCCAATGAGAAGGTAAGCAATTTATCAGAATTTTTCTCCACTCTATTACACTTGAGAACTCACATAGTTCACCACTTTTCCACTCAAGTACATCAAAGACTTGATCGTCGAAGGAACAACAGGGGTAACAGACCCTGCCCTCTTATGAGTTGCAATTTACGTAGGGAGGAACAGCTCAACTTAAAACCAGAAACTCGAAGAAGTTAGCGACCCCTAATCAACCTCATCCCCACTACCTTACCTGTGTGATTTAGACCATCAACACTAATGATTTCTTTTTTGAATCTTCTTCTTAGGTATCTTCACTCTCTTTTAATCTAACCTCGTATGTGCTAAGATTACCCACGAGATCATCAAGTGAAAGTTTATAGAAATTTTAAAGTTATTCAATTGCAGTTACCTTTGGTTCCCAATACTAAGATTGAGAATGGAGTATTTTTCTACATAACTCTTTGTTGTATTGCTTCCCTAAAGCTCTTGATATGTTCATTATATTGGTGAATCGTATGAACATGTCATGTATGCTCTCTGAGGCCTTCATCTTGAAATTTTTATATTTGCCCACAAGCATTACAAGCTTTGCCTCTTTTAGCTGTGAAGTTCCTTCGTGTGTAACTTCAAGTATTTTATAAATTTCCTATGCAATATTATAATTAGAAATATGGTTAAACTCTTCAGCAATAAGGGATAAATATAAGGCTTTCATGGTTTTAGAATTATAAGAATAAATATGTTTATCCTAGGGAGTTCACTTTTCCTTGGTTAAAACAACTGTAACACCATCTACCACAATATTACGTTCCCTATACCCATGTTCTACACTCTCCCAAATATCAAAACTAGTGGATAACAGAAAAACTCTTGTACATTCTTTTCAATGTATAATTTTTGCCATAAAAAGTAGGGGTCAGTTGACAGCGTGTCCTTCAGGAAAAGTTAAAGCGATGATAAGGCTTGATATCTCTGCCTTAGGTTATGATACCTAAATATGGGTAATGAGGCTTTGATATAACTTGTTAAAAGTGGGATGCAATCCTAGAGGAGGGTGAATAGGATTGCTATAATTTTTCGACTAACTCAAAATATACAGAGGAAATAAAATAAGTGAAAAAACTAAAAGCAAAGCTATATTGGAACATATGAGATTTTTATAGTGATTAGAATCAAAATTTTATATTCACTCTTCCTTCTCATAAAGGCCCTTCATCACTATAACCAGAGCTCACCTAAATCACAACCCGATTTGGTAGGCTACAAAACTGCACATTGAAATCTACTCGAAACCAGTCGTTTAACCTAACTCTTTACAATGACCAAAAGAAATTTAGCCCTAGCTAGCCAAACTCTTAATTATCCTACCTTGAATACACCAAGCCTCAATTATCCTGGCTTGATTATGGCATTAAACTCACAAGCTTGAAATGCAACCAACCCAAAATAAATAAAGAGCAAAAATAACAATCCTATAACCCTTTATCAACCGTTTGCCAAACCGATGTAGATGAAGATTTGTGAAGAAGCAGTGTAGCAATGCAAGCGTAGGGCACTCTTTCTCGCTGAATCAAGCTCTGATGAAAAGTGCAGCAAGAAGAAGTTGAGCTAGCTTAGGGGATTTGATCAACTTCTCTCTATCCCTGGAAAAAGATCTCTCCTTTTTTCATGTAGTTTCCTCTCTCTCTCTCTCTCTCTCTCTCTCTCTCTCTCTCTCTCTCTCTCTCTCTCTCTCTCTCTCTCTCTCTCTTCTTATTGTCTTGTTATCTCCTTTAATTATAATCTCCAACTCTCTTTAAATAGGTTTTGATAATGTTGGCCTTTTTATTTTGATGATGTTTTAACAAACAATTTATAACTAATTTTTTTTGCCTAGTGTTTGTGTTTTCTTATTTATTCTAGGCAAACAATGAGTTAGAGGTTGGATGAACTAAAGCTTTCACGATCATATCCATTGGAGGATGGAAGGAATAGTGGAATGAAGCCAATTCATTCAAGTTAAAGATTCAAGATCAAGCTTCATCCTTAACCAAGAAGAGCTTATTGAAGACCTATAGCTTGGGTAAATTAGTTTAGGGTTTAAATTATGTGTGTTGATACTCTAAGCTCAATATCATATACACACACACACGTACACATTTTGGTTTTTGGTTTTATCTACAAACAAAGTTTTTACAAATAAATTCAAAAAAATGTTTATACATATTTGTTTTATATGTGCATAAGTTGTTTTGGTTTAGCTTCATAGACATAAAATAATAGTTATATTCATATACATATTCTTTTGTTTCATATTTTATTATATTTGGAAATATATTATGTTTTTGGTTTATAGACTTAAGAATAATAGTTTATATCTTTTATCAAGTCTATAAAGCCATACAAGAGTTTTTAAAACTTTGGTTTATGTCAAAACATCAAATTTCAAATATATCACATTTTCATGTTTAGGACATTATTGTAAAATGAAGAGATTTCATATTTGGGAGATAAAATTTAAAAATTCTTTATATAACATGTTCATTAGCATGTTTACTACAAGCATTCCCCAAAGTTTTATATTTTTCTGAATTTATTTGCTATTTTTAAAGGCACTTCAAAAATTAGATTTTCTATTTTAATCAGCCTGATAACTTGTTATCAGTCGACTGATAGAGTTTATCAGTCGGCTGATGAACTCGCTTGAAATTGTCAAAAGTTTTTATTTTTTATTCAGTCGACTAATCAATCGACTGATGAGGTCTTCAGTCGACTGATGAGCTTTGAGCTGCCTGCAACGGTCAGCTCATTAGTCGACTGATCTAACCCATCAGTCGACTGATGTTGTAACGGTTAGTTTTTTCCAACTTTTGTTTGTTTTGGGTTTTTGGTCTTTTTGCTGGGTTTTCTTGATCTTGGGGTTCCCTATATACACCCCTTCATACCCAGCTCTGTTTTTACCTAAGAAAATTATTTATACAACTTTACAAAAGTTTAACAAGGGTTTAATTTTGTTTTAGTGTTTGTTTCAATTTTGTTTGTGAGAAATTTTCACAAGAGTAAGAGGAGATAATCTTTGGTGTTTGAGCTTCATTCCATTCTCTCTCTCACTCTTGATCTATAGAGAAGTTTCCCTAAACTCTTTCTAGCTTTATATTTATTTGTTTGGTAATCATTTTTATTAAAGCTAGATTTATTTGAGTTTAGTTTGTTTGTAACATTGAGTTGAGCTTAATTGAGTTCTCACCTTGTTTAGAGAACAAATCATTTGTTGTATTGAGCGTTAATTTGTGAGGTTTACATTTTATTACATAAGTACACCAAGAGGAGTGTAGAGGTGAGAGACGTGGTCGGTCCTAAGAGGAGTGACGTCGGTAGTAAAGCCTAATGAGAGATAGTAATTCTGAGCACTTGAGGGAGACACGTGAGAGGCTAACACTTGAGCTGGTATTTGTGTAGTTACATTATGAGTGATTGTGAATGTTGATCGGGGAGCGTTGAAAATCGATATTGTGTGGTGTAAATATTTTCGGGTGAGCATTGAAAATCCAGTGTGATAGTGGATTTCTCCTCGGGAGTGAGGAGCAGAGACGTAGAACGGAAGGTCCAAACTCCATGATCATATTGCTTGTTTGAGTTTGCATTGGCACACTCTTTTTTGTTCATCTTATTTAGTCATTGCCTCTTTGTTTATATTGTCCACTATTTTGTTTACCCTTGTTTATATTGCTTAAACTTGCATATAATTGTTGCATATCTTATTTGCTAGGATAACTTGTTAATAAGTTTTTAATTGGTATTAAATCAGATTAGATTAGCATAAACCTTATTCACCCCCTCTAGGGTTCTTTCCTAGTGACATTAGGGTCTAACAGATAAGATAAGAAAGAGATACCCAAAACTAAGATCAAAAGGTTTAAAGAACAGTTGAGATTAAATCTTGAAAACTTGTCAAAACTGCTAAAATGCCTCATAACCATCGATGGTGGATATGACCATCAATGGGCTGTTGAAGATCATCAATGATTGATTGTAGTCTCGATTATGTAAATTCTAGTTTTTGGATTTGTCTGAATGTCGACTGTAGTCCATCGATGCGCCTCGTGATTATCGATGGTTGGCTATTGTCCATCGATGATACGAATTCTGGTTTCAATTATCTCTGATTATTTCATGTAGTCCATCGATGAGTTGCTTGACCATCGATAAGGCCTCTTGACTATCAATGGTTTAAATGCTAAAATCAACGTTCATGTTAATTTTTCCATCATTTTGAACCGTAACTTGTTCATACATGTTTATACCTGAAATATATAATCTCACAAACATATCAATAGCAAATGAGAGTTTATTATTGATCAAATAAGAGATATTGGATGAACAACGTTCATTAGTACATGCACCGAGAGAGACATTGCCTAATCAAATTTTGAAAAATGATTAGCTTGAGCCAACAAGCCGGAGCATGTTTGTACTATTGGAAATTTTTGATTATTCCGCTCAGCCTGAATGACCTAAGAAATAGCACTACAAATGATAGCTCATTGCAGTCTTTGGCTAGCATGCACAACATCCAATCTCCATGAAGTTCAGAGACGTTCAATGCTAATAAATTCACCTGATAGTGAAAGTTTACGCATAGTAGATCTCCAAATAGATGATGCAAAGGAACAATGTAGAAAAAAATGCTCGTGACTTCCATTATCAATGCCACACAAAAAACATAAGAGATCTACACCAATATCTTTCAAAATTCTATCTTTGGCATTCAATCTTCCCCTAAAAACAAGCAAAATAAAAAAAATTATGAGGAATGGGAATTTTCTGTAGGCCCACAAAGTGAAATCCCATGTCATCCGTCAATTAAAAAAAGAACAAATTTTAAAATCAACCGTTTTTAGCATTAATAGGCAAAATCGATCATTTCAAAAAAAATCAGCAAAATTGACCTGCACGGGACTACTAGTGTCGTGCAGTCCCTATCTCTCTCCTAACGACCTGTCAATCTCAATATCTCCTCACTTACCTACATGTCATATTGACCACTACTCCTCACATTGTCTCTCCCTCCTCCCGCAAGGCACCCCCTCTCCTCCCTCGTCCTCATCTGCTCCCACTGCTATCATCATAGGTGTAGGCCTCTCCAGCCTCACCGTAACCACCCACCTCCACTCCTCCATCCCCTTCATCCTCCTCGACTCTTCCGACTCCGTTGGCATCCTTGTCCGCGCTGACTTTGTGGACGGCTTCCTCCTAGATCGCGGCTTTTAGATATTCCTGACTGCCTATATATCCAGAGGCCCAGCGCCTCCTCCACTACCCCTCCCTCCGCCTCCATCCCTTATACTCGGCGCCCTCGTCTACCACACACGTTGCTTCCACAGGCTTACCGACCCCTTCTGCCGCCCCCTCGATGCCCTCACCTCACTCTCCAACCACATCGGCTCCCTCCCCGACAAGCTTCTCGTCGGCCTCTCCCGCCTCCATGCCGTCTCTCGCGATGACCCCAACATCCTCACCTCTCCTAACGAGACCTCCATCTCCCTTCTCCTTCGCCACACTAGCTTCTCCCCTTCCATGGTAGACCGCTTCTTCAAGCCCTTCCTCGATGACATCTTCTTCGACAGAGACCTCACCACCACCTCCCGTCTCTACGATTTCATCATCTAGTGCCTGGCACTCGGTGATAACACCCTCCCTGCTGGCGGTATCGTTGCCATCCCCAACCAGCTCGCCGCCAACCTACCTGAAGGATCTACATGTCTCAATGCCAAGGTCATAGCCATCAATACCACCACCTAAGAAAAGGGGCCCGGTAGAGGTTCGGAGCACGGTGTGCATGTACATCTCGACAGATCAGGTCGTAGTTGAAGATTTGATACCGATCTTAAACGAATCGGGCCAAAGGATGGTGAACAACATGTTTTTTGTGATGAACGTTGCACCTTCCTACGGGCCCAAGGGTAAGGTGCCAGTGTCGGTGTCATTGATTGGGGCGTACGAGGATGAGTCGGATGAGGAGTTGATAGCTGAGGTTGTTAGGGAGCTCAGTGGGTAGTTTGGGAGTGAGGAGACGGGCTGCACGAGACTACTAGTTCCGAGCAGTTCAAAAAAAACTTTTAACCAGCAAATTTGACCCTTTTTAGATGAAAAGGGTCAATTTTGCTAATTTTTTTGAAATGGTCGATTTTTCCATTAATGTTAAAAAACAGTTATTTTTAAAAATTTGTCCATTAAAAAATGATAATAAAAAAAAGTTTTAGAACTTTCCCAATTACGTTTCCTCACATCAACACAAACATATGTAGGATCTGATCTAATACACACTAAAAACACTACATGGGGGTGAATAATGTTCTTTAATAATTATGCAAAGTAGATTATAAATTGCAAGAAAGACAGCTACAATCACAGAAAATCACAATCACAAACACAAGCTTTTATACTAGTTCCACCTCCCCGGTGTACATCCAGTCCCCAAAAAAATCCCGCTTTAGAGTTCTACTATAATTTTGAAAAACTATTACAAAATTAAAAAGTAAAACTGACCAATTTGTAAGACCATGTAAATTGTACAAAATTTCTTCACCAAGAGATCATACCTCTCGCATCCTAGAGAACACTTTCCTTGAAGGAAGAACACAATTCCTATAAGCATTGAATGTGTAGTGATGTGTAGTAGTGATTTTAGGAACTTTTTAATCTTTGAAAAATGCCTTAATACTTTGTATATGGGATGAAGATCAAAGGCTATTTCAGAATTCATTTTTCTCAACACTTAGGCAAAAATCTGAATTTTAGAACTCTTGAGAATGCACAAATATTAAAATTTATGGATAGGAATGATGGTTGGCAATTTCCGAACATATAACCTATTTATAGCCCTTGGAAAGACAAGTTTTTAACCCAAATAAACGGATAAAAACGCCTATAAACAGTCATAAAGTTAAACTTGAAATGTCAGAAAAACTGTCTCTTTAGTCGACTATAACTCTTAGTAGTCGACTACTCTAAGTTCAAACAGACTCAGAAGTCAGGATTTTTCTTAATAGTCGACTACTTTGGTCATTAGTCGACTACTCTATAAAAACAGGAAGTCTGGAATTCTGGAATGACTCGTAGTAGTCGACTATAACACTTGGTAGTCGACTACACTATAATTTTACAAAAAGCTGCAATTCTGTCTAAGTCTCTAGTAGTCGACTACTATCACTATTAGTCGACTACAATGTAAAATGACAAAAACTTATATTCTTGACTAAGGCTTCAGTAGTGGACTACTAGTCTTATTAGTTGACTACTAAGGGATGAAAATAATATGAATTGAGACTCATTAATTAACTATGAACTCTAATGGTTAACATAGGGGATTTCTATTATTAATCACACATTAAGCGTGTGTTAGTGTGTTATAATCACTATGTGTATGCATGTGTTGTGAGTGATCAAGGCTTGTACAATAATTTTAAGTAAAGAAAATGTAAATTTTACATTGTATATATTTAAGCACTGCTTCTTTACTTCTTGTTGCCTTGAGTTTATCTTGCACTTTTTTTCACATATCTTGAGCTTATTTGATGTTGATATCTGCATTGATATGTTAGTACATAATTATACACATAGTGAATAAATTGTTATCATCAAAACTATATCCTGGGGACATGATATCCAATATTCTCCCCATTTTGATGATGACAAACAATTTATGCACATGTAAGTATATAACAAAAGAAATTAACATTTATAAGCATTATATACTTACTCCCCCTGCATAAAAACATATTAGAGTCTACAATTCAAGTCTACATCATAGAATAGCATAACATTCTAATACAATTCTCCCCCTTTGTCATTAAAAAAAGAAGGTCATAATAATAAATCATCAATTGATGCAACTAAACAATGATCATTTAAATAAAAATTTATGGATAAAACATATATATCTTTCTTTCTAAAACCTTTAAACAAGATATTTGTTAAATCATGATCATATATAAGACATGAATCTTTTTTAAATATAATTTTAAAATTCTTATCATATAGTTAACTTATACTTAGAAGATTATATTTTTAAACCATCTACTAATAAAATATTATCTATTGGAGGTTTGTCAATGTTACCTATTTTTCCAATACCTATTACTTGACCTTTGTTTTTGTCTCCAAATATAATTGTGCCTCCCTTTTTGTATTGAATTGAAGATAACATTTTATAGTTTCCGGTCATGTGTTTGGAACATCCACTGTCTAGTATCCACTTTTCTTTTTGAGGTACCTGAAAAATAGACATTTAAGTATTGATATCCTTTTATATTGGGTCCATTGGATTAGCACTTAGGATATCAAATCCACTTGGAATTTGGTTTCTCTTTGTTAACATAAATATAATTATTTAAATTGCATATGTTTTTCTTAAATTTTGAAATATAAGTATTTCTTTCATGCATACTAACATTTTTAGGCACCCAAATGAATATAGATAAAGCATGATTATTTTTAGCATGAATATTCTTTGTTAATAGTGCATGGAATTTTCTAACATTGTTATTCATAGAAGATGATACATGATTTGTACTAGAAATATTTTCATACTTCTTATAAACATATCCTAAACTAAATTTTTGACTAGAAGACTTTTGAAAAGATAACAAATCATTCAAGTCTTCTTTTCCTTTATTAAACTTATTTACATTTAAGAATAACTCTTCATATTTAAGTTTAAGTGAAGTTATACTCTTATCTAAATCTAAAATTTTATTTTTCATAACGTTACATTTAGATTTAAGATAGACATTATTTTTAGTTAATAACCTATTTTTAGAAAATAATTTATCATTTAATTCCTTTAATTCTTCAATTTGTGAAGAATTTGAGGAAACTAATTCTAAGTTCAATCTATCATTTTCATTTTTCAATATCTTATAATTAGCATTTAAATGCTTAAACTTAATATAAGTTCATTAAAAGTATCTAAAAGTTCTTTATTGTCTAAAGAAACATTTACTTCATCTTGTGCAATGAAGCACATGTCAGCGGATTCTTCTCTTTCTTCTTCTTCGTCGGAAGAGGATGAATCGTCACTATCATCCCAAATCACCGTCATAGCCTTCTTCTTCTTAAAGTTATTAGAGCTGTTAGAATTTGTGGACTTTAACTTTGACTTGAGTAGCGGACAATCTTTCTTTATGTGACCTAGCTTGTTACAATTGAAACACAAAGAAGAATCATTAGTATTCTTAAATTTATTTGATTTGAAGTTATCTTTCTTAAAAAATCATTTTAATTTTTTAGTAATCAATGCAATATCCCCATCATCTTCGTTAGATTCATCGGTGTCGAAGAATGCATCGAAGGCAAGTATCTTCTTCTTCTTTGGTTCGTCATCCTTCTTTCTATCTTCAATTTGAACTTTATATGCCATCAAATTTCCAATAAGATTTTTTACGGTGAGAGTTGATAGATCGTTGGCTTCTTCAATCGCCATAGTCCTCTTTTCCCATTCCGAAGTTAGTGCTCTTAGGATTTTTCTTACCATCTCAACTTGAGTATATTCTTTGTCAAGTCCAATCAAGGAGTTAGTAATATATGTAAACCTTGTGAACATCTCCGTAATGGTTTAATTCTCTTTCATCTTAAATAGTTCAAACCTATGAACAAGAACATAAATTTTTATTTCTTTAACTTTATTAGTTTCTTCATGTGTTACCTCAAGAGTGTGCCAAATTTGATGTGCTGATGTAGAGGTAGACACTCGATTGAATTAGTTCTTGTCCAAGGCACAAAACAATGCACTGTAGGCATATAAAACTGCTTATAGGTCCCTTAACACAGCTCGACACGGTGATTCGACGAACCAACGAACCATCGGGCGATGAATCCAAGAATGATCGTTAAAGCACAACACTGAAGCCAAGTGAGACGCAACGAAGCGGATTAACGAGGCAACGAGGTTAACGAGTCGCACGGAATACTTCCAATCTCATGCCCAATCGAGCTAACGGGTCGATGAATCAACGAATCATCCAACCGTAGAGTCCACCACATCAATCAAGATCGGGAACGGACTCGAGCGAATCAAGATCAAATCAAGATCGGATCCGAACTCAAACTCGAACACCGAAGCGGATTTACTGCCAAATCAAGATCCGGACTGCCAAATCAGGATTCAGATCAACAAATCAGAGTCTAGATCAACAATGAGGTTCGGATTAACTGCAAAATCGGAAAACGGGCGAAGAGGCAAAACACCAAATACCTGGAAGGCTCGGCAAAAGCTAAGTCACCGAGGTAGCTCGGCAACCGAGCCACCTCTAGGTGGCTCGGTGGCCGAGCCACCACTTGGTGGCTCGGCAAGCCACTAAGGTGGCTCGGCAACCGAGCCACCTCTAGGTGGCTCGGCCAAAACCGAGCCACCAGGAGGTGGCTCGGTGCCTCGACCACCTTCTGGTGGTTCGGTGCCTCGGCCACCTTCTGGTGGCTAGGTGCCTCGGCCACTTGGGCCAAGGCACAGCCTTGAGTGCCTATAAATAGGACTTGAAGGCTCATTTTTGAGGGGTTGAAATTTTTGAAGGCGAAGTTCTGCTGAATTGAGATCTGAACCTTGGAGATTCGAAGCTTTGAAGACTTGCTCTTTCAGATCCGGTGCTCGGCGATCGTCCACGCCAAATAAGGCAGGAGTTCGAGAGGGATCGGATCTCAGATCTACACAGTTATCCTCCGGATCAAAACTTGGTTTTTGATCCCGAGAAGAGTATCGATTTCGCTTGGTCGATTTTGATTACTTCGGGCGATTATTTCCTTGGTGAATTAATCCCCCCGGCTGTTATTTTCTTTGTGAAATAGCACCCGTTATACTGTGTAGATCCGATCGGATCGAGATCGCGCGGTGGTCTACGGATTAACCCCGGCGCAGGCGAAGAACCCACAAAAGCAAGAGACCGCAAAACAGGATCTTGCGATCTGTTCGAAAAAGAAAAGTTGTAATTTTTATTTTATTTTTCCTTTGATTTCGTTGTAACCGGATCTTATAAAAAGACCGGATCTTTTATAATCGAAAAACAATTACTCGAGAGAATGATGAATTCAATGAAGAAAGCAATTTTTCCCATAAACATTCTGGCGACCACAGTGGGAACCATCGATCTCGCTGCCGAGATCGAAGCGTCGCAGCCGCGGATCTCAATCCCGGTCAAGGAGGAGGTCGAGTATGAATTCGACCAGCAAAAGTTCGAGGAGCACCTATCATCCTCGTCCGGATCCACCTCCCCCCGCAAGTCTAAGAAGTTCTCCTCCAGGAGGAAAGTCCGTTGGTATAAAGAAGTGGAGAATACCAACGAGGATCTCACCCCGATTAATGCCGAAGTTACATCGGGTGAAATTCCACCAACTTCTAACCAGGTCAGATCTGTTCTGGCCAACTCTTCCATCGCTGAAGGCGTAGCGACTCTTTCAAAGAGAGCCCGCCAGAGGCGACGTCAACGCCTGGCGCGACAATTCGCCAAGGCAATGGAGTCCGTTGACGGAATCTGCTACAAAGCGGATCTGAAGAACAGAAGAGGCAAACAGCCTCAACAACCGGTGAACGGCAGCTCTTCCAAGCCGCCAATGATGGAATGGATCCGTGTCAAGCGGAATCGTTCGACGCTTGAAGAGCGCATTCGCAAGCGCCGCACACTCTCAGCGTAGGCATGGGCTCAAGTCCAAGAAGCCCGTAGAAGACTACAGAAGGAAGTGGCCAAGAAGCCGCCACCAACCCGCCAAGTATGAAAGCTGAAGTCTGAAGTGGCGACTCAGGCTAAAGAACAACCATTGTAGCCTTCAAAGCAAGTTCAACCTCCAAAACCATCCTGGGGAAGGAGGTCAGTTTTGGAGCGCCTCGGTCCACTTCCCAATGAGCGATCCAAAGCTCCAGTTCAAGAACATTTGGGCCTGATGAAAAAGCCCCGAACGACTCAACATACTGGGGGTCGCCGCCACCCTCAACATGATAAGGAGTTCATGGCAGCTACGCGCACCAATTTGCACATTGAAGTTCAGGAGCCCGCTGAGAACTCACGCCCACAAAGGCATGTTTCGAGGCGCGTGACTCTTGAAAGCCCAAAGAAGGTAGTTCGCCCTCAGAAGGAAACGTCGTCGTCTAATGACGATAGCGTTATACCTGAGAAGTCGTGCCAACACACGATAGGTTGCTCCGATCGTCAAACCGACGAGTTGTACTATCGTGTTGGGGGTACGGATAAAACCAGGAAAAGGAGTCCTCGAGAATTAGGGACTCAATGCCCCTGTTCCAAACTCATTCGGGCAGTATTGTCTGAATGCAATTGTATCAAGATGGTCCCTGAAAGAGTTTCGATTTTCGAAAGACTCAGTACTGAAACGTCAAAACCAAGGCATAGGCGTTTCCGTCGAAGAAGAACGGTGGTTGAAGATGGAGAATTCCCGAGGGTCACCACTAATATGACCAGCAAAAGGACATCGACACAGGATAATCCCGAGTTGATTCCAGAAATACCTCGGCGGGTAACTCGTCTGCACTCCGGAGCCATCATACGAGCCACTTATGGTAGAGTTCGGACAAGATTACCTTCAGAAGATGAAGAATCGGATGCCTGCTCTGCAGTCACATCAGATAATACAGAATCGAGTGAAGGACAACCCCGCGAGTCACTGATGATAAGCACGGAACAAGTGGCCAAGATGCTCAAAGAAGCCATAGCCAAACAACAGGAGAGCTTCAGGTTCGAAATGCAGATGGCCATGTAGAATATGAGAGAAATGCATGACCAACAAATCCAAGCACTGACAAATCGGCAAGGCGAACCAAGTCGTCATAACCAGGTCAATCAGGAAGAGGAGAATGCACATGCGAATGAAGCTCATAATGCCAATAATCCTCCCGTCAATGCAGGGGGTGGTAACGAGAGTGCCAACAAAAATACAGGTGAAAACTTGAAGATTAAGAACCTCGAGAGCAAAATCAATACGTTGATTTCTGCTCAATAGATGAAGAAGACGGGCATTCCTTGTCCATACCCAAGAGAATGAGAATCAATCCCATATCCGGCGAAGTTCAATTTAATCAACTTCACGCCGTTTGATGGGAAGGGTTCACCCACTCAGCATTTGATTTACTTCAAATCACACCTAGGGGTTATCTCTGGTAATGAGCCTCTGATGGTACGGTCCTTCGTTGGCACTCTTCGTAGAGCCGCCTTCGATTGGTATCACCGCCTCAAGCTAGGAAGTGTGAATAGCTGGGACGACATGGAGACTAAATTCCTCACCAACTTCTTCGATGACGACACCGAGATATCCATCGGGTCGTTGCTTGACGAGAAACAGAAAGACGGGGAATTAGTTGATACCTTCGTCAAAAGGTTCCGGAACAAGGCGATGAACTGTCGGGACCCGATCACTGAGGAGTTCATTCTCCAAACTTGCCACAACAACCTCGCATTGGACGTGTTGGAAGCAATGGGGACAGCACCGTCCAAAACATGGAAGGATTTGAAGGTCCAAGGAGAGCAAGCCGAGCGATTCCTCAAAAGGAAGAAGGCCGAGAGGAGCCAACCGATGGATAATCCTCCGAACTTGAACTTCGCCTCTCGTGGTAGGGGCAAGACACCTACAGCGGCTGTTGATGCTAATCAAACGTCGTAATAGCAGCCCCGGAGACATCAAAAGACCTCGGATCCGAAACTCAAAAAAGAGTATTCCTTCAAGGACGAAGACGTTCCAGCCATCTTCGAATCCCTCCTTGAAAACAACAAGATCAAGCTACCACCTATCGTCAATCAGAAGGAAGCTGACAATACTGCGGATCCAAAGTACTGTGCGTATCACAGGAGGGTCCTTCATCCCACTAAGGATTGCTTTACTCTCAAGAATAGCATCCAAACCTTGGTTGAAGCCGGCGTTATATCACTCAATTAAGTCGAATGATCACTCCGAAGAGTATATGAGTATAAACTGCTTCTTAATCCTCCGACCGGTATAAGAGGTTAAACTGCTCCCTGAAACTCCAATAGGTATATGAGTCTAAACTGTTTCCTACCATTGATGGGAAGTTCCTGGAGAATTTTATACGTAATATTCTTAAGGATAACCTGATCATACAACCAGATACAATGATAAACCCAGTTTCACGAAGAAGCTGGGGATGGATGATTCATATAACGGAAAATTCTCGAAAGAATATTACATGTAATTTTCTTAGGGATAATCCGCTCATTACAAAAAAAAGTGATAAACACTAAACCCCACTGTGATTTCCAAACACTCTTTTGCTGAGGTGAGATTCGATCACTTCGTTGGATCAATCTTCCCTCACAAAACTCCCGTTGGTGTTTGACGACTCACAATCTTTCACCATAAAATCCCTCACTGATCAAATTAATTGACAGTGGGTCCACTAAAATTCCTTTCGGTTAAATCCACTCAAACTTTTGATGTATCTGTGCACTCAACACTCCCATTGTTAGAGTCCGGATATAATACTTGGAATTTTGATATCAATCCTTGACGAATTGTCAAACCCCTTCGTGTTAAGTCCTTATAACTTAACACCAAGAATTCCTTCTGAGTGATTTGTACAAGTCAACACTCATACTATGATTTGTATTCTCACTCTCACTATCTACTTGGTCAAACCTTCCTACAGTTAGGGCCACAACCAAAATCCCCTCTCAATTGCTTCAATGAACGAGAGGCCCACAAATTGAGTGATCAAACCTTCCTACAGTTAGGATCGTCTCAAACCTCCCATTCGGTCAAACCTTCCGACAGTTAGGGCCAAAACCAAAATCCCCTCTCGATTCCTCGAATGAACGAGAGGTCCACTTTCAAATCAAGTGATCAAACCTTCCTATAGTTAGGGTCACCTCAAACTCCCGCTTGGTCAAACCTTCCTACAGTTAGGGCCAAAACCACAATTCATTCTTGATAAACGAGGAATTCACCTTTAATTCGGTAATCAAACCTTCTAACAGTTAGGATTATCCGAATCTGTCCGATTCTCGGTGTGGAGATCCCACTTCTAGTTTCTTTCTTGCACTGGAAATAGAATATAAAATTCTTTCTTTCTAAAATCAAGGAATAGAATATAAAATTCTTCCTTCCTTGTTCGGGAAATAGAATATAAAATTCTTCCTTTCCCACAATAACCTTTTTTAAGAATTTATCAAATTTAGGATTCATCCTAGGAAGTTTATCCCGAATCCTAAGCAGGGATAAGTCTGCGTCTAACACGCGCTGCCGGTTTAGTCTTTCGCCGTAGAAGAAGATACCAGAGTTCAATTCTGGGGTATTCTATCCTGAAACCTAAGCAAGGATAAGTCTGCGCCTAACCCGCGCTGCCGGTTAGTTCTTAACCGTTAAAAAAAACACCCGCCCACATATTCAACATTGTGGCAGGTTGTTATTAATAACACCAAAATCCATGCCTTACACGCATGGGGAATTTCATCCTGAATCCTAAGAAAGGATATGCCGACGCCTAACACGCGTCGCCGGTTTAGTCTTTGTCCGTAGAAAAAGATACCAGAACCTGATTCTGGGGACCTTTATCCCGAAGCCTAAGTAGGGATAAGTCAACATCTAATACACGTTGCTGGGTAGCCTATTCCCATAATAATGGCGAAGTCTACGTATTCAAAGTCGTAGCACAAAGTCTCAGAGGATCACTCTCTTAGCACAACGTTACATGCGGAACGGATTTAGACAATCCGCATGCTAGCCCAACTCAAACGGTAGTCGGTAAAGGCTAATCAAATCCGTTGAAGGCTGGGGGTTAGCCAAAAATCCTAAAGTCAACGCCTAACACGCGTCGCCGGGTAGCCTATTCCCGTAACAAGTGGTAAAGCCTATGTATTCAACATCATAGCATAAAGTCTAAGGGAGTTCATTCCTTTAGCACAACGTCACATGCGGAACGGATTAAAACAATCCGCATGTAAGCCCGATTCAAACGGTAATCGGTAAGAGCATGTCAAATCCGTTGAGGACTGAGGATTTGCCAAAAATCCTGAGTCAACGTCTCATACACGTCGCTGTTTAGTCTTTTCACAGGAGAAAGACGAAGTCTACGTATTCAATATCGTAGCACTAAAAGGGTTAACTCTTTTAGCTTAACGTCACATGCGGAACGGACTTAAACAATCCGCATGCTAGCCCGACTCAAACGGTAGTCGGTAAAGGCTCATCAAATCCGTTGATGGCTGAGAATTTGCCAAAAATTCTATAAATACGAGTCATTGATGTATCAACTCCGTAGATTGGTCTCGTGACTCGAGTATCCGCCACGCTCCAATTCCTTAAGAGCTTAAACTGTGTATACTCCAGCAGACGTACGAGTATAAACTGTGTCGAACGCCGGACAACGTGTTACAAGGAAGCTCAAACGTCGGACAACACGTTGCAAATGAAGATTCAACGCCAATAATCGATGGTCAGTTCTATGTTGAAACAGCAAACTCGAGCTAAAAAAAAATTAGGAAATCGGGAATTGACTTCAAGTTTAAAATTCCGACAAACCGTCAGACAATAAATGCAGCACCGGAACCCTTACAGACTTTCGACAAAGCACCGAATAGCCTAAAGGATTGAAGGAATCAAGAATAGCAGCCATTCCAAACATCCCGTCATAACCAATTGAAGGTTGGAACAATCATATCCAAAGTATTCCAGACTCTTCTATAAAAGAATGAGGCTAAAATACTTTGGAGGAGGTATCTGTAGGCGTATAAAACTGCTTATAGGTCCCTTAACACAGCTCGACACGGTGATTCGACGAACCAACGAACCATCGGGCGATGAATCCAAGAATGATCGTTAAACCACAACACTGAAGCCAAGTGAGACGCAATGAAGCGGATTAACGAGGCAACGAGGTTAACAAGTCGCACGGAATACTTCCAATCTCGTGCCCAATCGAGCTAACGGGTCGATGAATCAACGAATCATCCAACCGTAGAGTCCACCACATCAATCAAGATCGGGAACGGACTCGAGCGAATCAAGATCAAATCAAGATCGGATCCGAACTCAAACTCGAACACCGAAGCGGATTTACTACCAAATCAAGATCCGGACTGCCAAATCAGGATTCAGATCAACAAATCAGAGTCTAGATCAACAATGAGGTTCGGATTAACTACAAAATTGGAAAACGGGCGAAGAGGCAAAACACCAAACACCTGGAAGGCTCGGCAAAAGCTAAGTCACCGAGGTGGCTCGGCGAGCCACCGAGGTGGCTCGGCAACCGAGCCACCTCTAGGTGGCTCGGTGGCCGAGCCACCA
>BQKN01066224.1:122930-142324 GCA_022839385.1 Asparagus kiusianus
GGTGGCCGAGCCACCTCAGGATGGCTCGGCCAAGGCCGAGCCACCCCTGGGTGGCTCGGCCATGGCCGAGCCACCTAGGGGTGGCTAGGCTCAGAACTGTGCATATGCACAGTTCTGAGTGCCTATAAATAGGCTAGGTGTTTGTTCATTTAGGAGGACTTTTTCTGAAACTTCTGAAGAGCCGAAACTCTGCCGGATTGCGACCTCAACTCAGATTGTGAAGGCTTGAAGACTCGGATACCCAGATCTACGTCATTCCACTCCGGATCTAAGCTTGGTTCTTAGATCCCGAGATTTGAGCGAGCGTTTCCTTGGTGAAACGATCCCTCCCGGCTATTATCTCCTTGGTGAGATAATACCCGTCATACCACGTAGATCTGTTCGGATCGAGATTTCGCGGTGGTCCACGGCAATCAACCCCGGCACAGGCAAACAACCCACGCAAGCAAGGAACCGTAAAACAGGAAACTCGTGATTTGTTCAAGGAGAATTGTAATTTTTATTTTCTTTGTTTTGATTTTCATTGTAACCGGATCCTACAAAAAGGCCGGAACTTTGTAAACGCATAAAGTTGTTACCAAAGTTGTAATAGGATCATCAATGAAGAAGAACACAATTTTCCACGCGAACAAATATAAATCGACTATAGGGTTTGGAGGTTGATTGTTGCGGTCAACTGTTCCTGGCGATCGACCACGACGGTCAACCGTCTCCAACTCTAGAATCTGCCTTCGATATGTGCACGTTTCCGGTCGACCGCAGTTGTCTCGTGGTTGACCGACAATCACCCAAAAAGCTTGCCTGAGTCGTTTTTCCTGATCTTCAAAGTTGTGATAGCCATTTCTACAAATCTCCATCTCGATGAAGTTTCTCCCAAAACTGAGCAAACTCCAAAAAAACCAAATGTCTTATTTGTTATGTCCAATACAAAGTAGAATAAATCCATGATAACGGACTCAATCCACAACAAGTTGAGAACCCGAATGAGAGCTCAAACAATCTCCCCCTGTCGAAATTAACAAATCTAACCGGCTATATCGAAAAGACTGCCTATGTATCCTCTTGTCCAAGAAATCAAGCCAAACGTAGTTCACATAAATGGCCTCCAAAGGCCCTCGACATTGAAGAATGTTTACTAGCTTCAAACAATGACCAAATTTTACACCTGAAACAACTTTGGTCAACATATCCACAAGGTTGTCCTTCATGTGGATCTTCTCTAATAAGACGTCTTCATCATCCAAAATATTACGAACAAAGTGGAATATAACATCAATATGCTTTGTGCATGCATGATAAACATTGTTCTTTACCAAATAGATAGCCGACATGCTATCACAATATACCCGAATGGTCTCCTGTGCAATTCCCAAGTCCTCTAATAATCCATGCAACTACAAAGCCTCCTTAACAGCTTCAGTCACCGCCATATACTCTGCCTCTGTAATAGAGAGAGTCACTGTAGACTGAAGTGTACATCTCTAACATACAGGTGCTCCTGCCAATATAAACACATATCCTGAAGTAGACCGGCACTTGTAAAGATCCCCCACATAATCTGAATCCATGTAGCCAATACAATCCTACCTAGTCTTCTCATTCTTCTGAAAAATCAAACCAACATCCACGGTGCCTTTAACATACCGTAGAATCCACTTCACGATCTCCCTATGACCCCTCCCGGGGTCGTGCATGTACCTCGATACCATGCTCGTGACCTGTGATAAATCTGATCTCGTACACACCATCACATATATTAAGCTACCTACTGCACTGGCATATGAAACTTTTAACATATAATCTCTATCCTCAACTAAAACAAGTGACATCAAAGCTGAAAGCTTGAAGTGAGGAGCCAATGGAGTACTCACAGCCTTTGCATTACAATCAAAGCTGGATTTCTTCAACATCTTCTGTAAGTAACTCCTCTGTGTAAGCTTCAATCTCCCCTTCACCCTGTCTCTCTCGATCTTTATACCCAATATCTTCTTAGCTTCTCCAAGATCTTTCATCTCAAACTCGGATGACAGCTAATTTTTAACTTTCGAATAGCCATAGAATTCCTGGAAGCATAAGTATATCATCAACATATAAGAACCAATAAATGTACTCACCATCCTGTAGCTTGTGCATGTAAACACATGGGTCATATGGGCCCCTCGTGTATCATTGGCCAATCTTGAAACTAGTGAATCTCTTGTACCACTGTCGTAGTGATTGCTTCAATTTGTAAAGAGACTTCTTCAGTTTGCACACTAAATCCTCTTTTCCTACAGCTTTGAATCCCAGGGGTTGTGTCATGTAGATCTCCTTATTTAAATATTCGTGTAGAAAGGTTATCTTAATATCTATCTGGACTAAATCCAAATCCAGTTGTGACACCAATGCTAATAAAATCATAATCGACGAATGCTTCACAACGGGTAAAAATACCTCGTTGTAATCAACTCCCTCAAGTTGTGCATATCCATTGGCAACCAATCTGGCTTTGTACCTAATATCCCCAATAGAAGATCTATCTTTCTTCGTATATACCCACTTGCAACCAATAGCTTTTTTCCCCTTAGGTAGCTTTGTAAGTTCCCAAGTGTCGTTCTTCTAAAGAGACCACATCTCCTCTATAGCTTCCCTCCACCTGATCAAATCAGAGCTAGATTATGTCTCCCTGAATGTAGAAGGAACCATATCATCAACGACATTCACTGATAAAGCATATGCAACTATGACATAATTGTATCTAGCTGGCCGACGAATCATCCTTCTAGGTCTGTTTGTTGCAAATGACTCCTGAACATGATCGTGCTCCTGAGTTTCACCAACCATTGTATCCTTTATATGTCCGGCTGTCATTTCATCTCCTCCCAGTGTCACCTCTATAGGAGCATCAATGGATACAATGTTATCTAGAATGGGTGAAGTCACATCATCCTCCACCTGCTGCTATATCTCACTACTCTGATCTTCTTGCATCTGCTGAGGAACATGAGGCCCCATCATGTACGCCCCATCAAATGTGACATCTCTGCTAATGACTATCTTCTTATTCTATGGATCCCATAACTTAAAGCCTTTAACACCTTCTCTAAATCCCACAAATATTCAAATAAACAGGACACTTAAATATTCGAAGTGACTCATAGGCACTAGCCATCGAACCAGACTATCACTCCATAGGAGTCTTCTCCTGTATCGTAATGTATGGCAACCTATTGACGAGATGGCTCGTATAAACTAACGCCTCGACCCAAAAGGATCTAGGAAATTCACTCTGTATCATCATACATCGCACCTTCTTCAGTAAGGTACAGTTCAATCTCTCAGTCACCCTATTCTGTTGCGGTGTCTCTCAAACTGTAAAGTGTCGCCTAATGCCGTAATTCCAACAAAACTGTAGAAATAGATCATTCTTATACTCTCCACCATTATCTAGAATGAAGAGTCTTCACATTTCTACCTGTCTGCAACTCCACTTTCTTCTTCTATTCCACAAAAAATATCCAGGACCTCATGTTTATGCTTCATTGTATATACTCAAATTTTTCTAGAATAGTCATCAATAAAAGTAACAAAATAGTTAGCCCCACCAAGTGATGTGTGCTTGGAAGGGCCCCAAACATCTGTGAAAATATAATCCAATAGTTAGCCCCAAACATCTGTGAAAATAAAAGTAACAAAATAGTTAGCCCCACCAAGTGATGTGTGCTTGGAAGGGCCCCAAACATCTGTGAAAATATAATCCAATATACCTTGAGTGTTGTGAATAGCGGTGCCGAACTTCACTCTAGTCTTCTTCCCAAGTATACAATGCTCACACAGCTCCATCTTACAGGTTTTCATACCTTTCAATAGCCCTTGTTTTGCCAATGTCTGCAGAGACTTATCACTAGTGTGTCCTAAACGTATGTGTCATAAGCTGGTAGTGTCCTTCTCTGTAATGATAGAAATTGTCAGACCCCCTGTAATTGTCTTGCCCTTCAAGTACTATAGGTTATTTTCCCTAACACCTCGTATCACCACCATAGAACCCTTCGTAACCTTCACAGTAGCATCCTCTAAGATCACCCGATAACCGTTTGCCTCCAAAGTACCAAGAGAAATGATGTTCTTTATCAACTACGGCACGAACCTTACTTCTTTCAACTCCCTAGTCACCTCATCATGCACCCTGATCCAGACTGTACCAATTCCACCAATAAGACATACGCGATCATTACCCATAAGCACGACATCCCCTTTTTTCAGCTCCTCAAAACTGGAGAACCAATCCCTCCTAGAGCAAATGTGAAATGTATATCCCGAATCTAACATCCACTTCGTAGAGTCATCATTGCAAATTGATGGTAGTGCAGGGCATGAATAGCCTGAAGAATTCAAATCTGAATGGTCGGTAACAGGTTTAGCAACATTAACCTCTGAAGCCTGTACAGCTTTCCCCTTGTTCTTCCCGGCTTTGTCCTTCAACTTTGGGCACTCGTTCTTACAATATCTCTCTTCTTTACAAAAGACACATTGATTTCTACCAACACTCTTATGACCACCTCTATTTTTTGACTTTGAGTGGTTGAACTGGCAGTAGTTTGGACTACGGCCCGGAACTGCTAATACATCTCCCGATATCTTCTCGGGAGGGTTCGCCATTACGCTTCCTCAACTCATAATTCACCAATGCTGAGATCACCTCCTTGTAACTAATAGTAGTTCTTCCATTGATCATAGTAAGAATGAATGTACCATAATCATCCTCTGGCAATGAGCACAAAAGTAGCATCACCTTGTCTTCATCCTTAACCATGATGTCCGCATTGGTCATATCTAAAAGTAACTTCGTGAAGTTATTTACATGCTCTCTAATGGAAACTCCTCTTTTCATATTGAATTGGTAAAACATCTTCTTCAAGTGAAACCGATTCTCAGCGCTCTTCGTAAGATACTTTTCATTGAGCGCTTCCCACAATCTCTTAGCTAACGTCTTGTTCATCACATCAAAAATAAGATCCAGCGTCAAGCATGACCGAATTACTCCACAAGACCTACTGTTCATCTTCCTCCAACATTATCCTCCATGTCTGCAGGTTTCTCTTGTAATTCAAGAGTATCATCCAAATTCTATGCGTCCAACGCATCCATCACCTGGCACCTCCACAAACCGAAATTAATCTTGCCATCGAACTTCAGAATATTAATCTTTGTATTATTGATACTCAGACTTTGTATCGCCTTTGTAAGAGACGACCCCGATGTGCTTCTCCCATGTTATAGATCTAACTCTCCAAGTAAGAATTCTTCAGTGAATCTTTCAAACAAGCCCCAAGCCAAACCCGAAGCTCTAGTACCACTTGTTGTGCGTAGCAGAACTCGAAAGCCAAATAGTGCACGAACAAGAACGAGAAAGATCACAACCAAAACACAAGTACAAATCACAATTACAGCAAGACAAATGAATTTTACGTGGTTCGGCAAGTTACCTACATCCACGAGGTAAGGAGGGGGAAGTTTTACTATTAGAGATAAAGAGAATTACAAATAGGGTTTTAAATCTCACCAAAAATCCTCAAACAAAGCTCTCTAGATCTCTCACAAATCCTCCTACAAAGGATGCAACAATCCTCTCTCAAAGACTACTCAAATCATCCTTACTTAACCTTAATAATTGTGTTTAGGATTATATATCAACACAAAACAAAACGAGTCAAAAACCAAAACCTAGACTCAGACCCGACTGGTGGTTGACCGCCGAATTTATCGTGGTCGACCGCCCAGGAATTAACAAAACATAAATCAACTATAGGGTTTGGCGGTCGACTACCACGGTCGACCGTTCCCTGGCGATCGACCGCGGCGGTCGATCATCTCCAACTCCAGAATCTACCTTCGACCTGTGAACGTTTTCGGTCGGCCCAGCTATCTCGTAGTCGACCGGCAATCACCTAAAAGCTTACCTGAGTCATTTTTTTCCTGAACTTCAAAGCTGTGTTGGCCATTTCTACACTCAGGGCTATTCTTGTGTATTCTGAGCACATGACCAAATTAACGTGTCAATCCATGTCCCAATAGAGTAAGCATTCTATGTGTACTTTTGTTAATTTCTAATAAAGGAGCCAAGTTCAAGGCCTCAAATTCATTATGGTTTCCTTAGAATGGAACAAATGTTACTAAGTGTAGGTTCAAGGCCAGAAGCCACATATACCGTTGCATAGAATTTATGCCCATTCATACATATTTATTATATATGTTGTTTTTTTAAATTTTTTTTGTTTTGCTAACTTTGATATTTTCTTTGAGGGGGATTCTTGGATAAATAACAACAAATCAAATACCAAGATGTAACAAAGTAAAATAGTTATTAATTAATTAATTATTAAAAGTTAGTTACTTTTCTCACATTCTCAGGATGTGAGAAATTCTTAAGGCTAAAAAATCTCTTTCTGTTTCTTCATAACAGGTCATTTTTTCCCTTATAAAAAGAGACCCTGTGGGGCGATAAAATATACACAGAAACTAGAAACTCCTCTTTTCTCTTCTTCTTCCTCCTCCATCAAATACTTGTTACAGTTTTTTGGCTGCTTACTCAAGGGTCTTCATCCCCAACGTGGCTGTGCACGTTAGGGTTCCGATAGAGAAGGGATCGTACAGCTAAGTAGTATTTCTCCTTGGCTAATCGTATGAGATCAGTAGATATCTCTTTAGGGCAGTGGTTGGTCATGCTTTCTCCAAGGCTAGTAAAACTGTTCATTTAGTTTTCTCTATAAATAACAATAATTGTGGTTTCTAGTCCAATAGAATTTTCATGTGTTACTCTTAACTCCGTGTTAAACTCACTTTCACTATAACAGAACTTTGAATTTGTAATGAGGATTGGCAATTTGGTAGTAATAGTTTGTATACGATAAAAAATGCAACACCGGTATCAGAAAATATGAAACAACAGCCATCCTACAGTTGGATACTATTAAGGTTTCAAGAAAATGATGATGATGGTGATGATATTTACTTATGGTCCAGCCTTAAAATGAAGTTGTAGAGACCTGATCACAAAACCCATGATATAGGTAGCTAAAATAGATATATCCATCTATCTATATTTATATCTATACTACTTATAAAGGAGAATACTCATGTCAAAACTTTTGATTTTTTTTACCCTCTCAGTTTTTTATAACTCATAATTATACTATTATTTATAAAACTAACGATCCATAACCTTTCATTAACTATGCACCTCTTCATTTTTTCAAATTATTTGGTCATTCACTATAGTATATAGTAATAATTTATGATCATAATAAAATTTATAAATATATTACAATTTATTATAAAGAATTATTAATTATATAAATTTTAAAATTATTTATTTAATAAATTATTGTACATAATTATAATGATTAATCTTATTTATACTATTATAAAAGTGTAATGTGTGTTAAACTTTTTCTAGAAATAACCTCAATAATAAATTCAAATGACAACAATAATATCAATATGAATATGAAAAATGACATTTCGATGCTTATAAGAAAAGTGGATGATGCATACATGAATATCAAGTTTAATATTATCTCATATAATGCTAATGAAGAAGTAGTTCTTTCACATAATATTAATGATAGCAAAATGACATACATTTTACATTTGAATGATCAGCCTGTAATCAAAATTAGTGGATATATCAGTTACATGAAGGCTGAACAATATCTTAAACAACTCTTGACATTCTCTAACTAATCATTTACTTAATAAATCAACCCCCTCCAACTTTCCCCTTCTTTTCATATTCTAACCCGTATATAAGCCCCTCCCTCCCCTACCTCCTCTTATTAAATTAAACTGACGCTCAATCAAAATAACTTAGTACTATTATCCATGTTTTTTTTCTTCTTGCTGCTCTTTTGCTCTACCAATGCAACTATATTTTGAAAATTTTGGGTTTTGAGGACCAATTATCGTGCTTCGGCCACGATAGAAGGCATGATAAGCTTGGCAATAATGACAGAATATGCAATCATCCAGTGAAGATGATAGTGGTGGACTTAGCAGTGGTGCTAACAGAAGCGTGTGGGTCTTAAGCGGGTATAGTGAGTGTCGATGCCCTGGCCAAGCATGTAGGTGGGGGAGGAACTAGCAGCATAGCCGAACTTTTAGGTAGAGGAGAGCCAGTGATGATGTCGATGGAGCTAGTGTAGAAGTTCAGGCTCAGTTTCAGGTTTTCAGGTTGGGCGGTCGACCGGCCCGGTCGACCGCATTCGTGCACAGAAGCTACTGTGCGTTTGGATCAGGGCCGGTCGACCGACCCGGTCGACCGAAGATGGTGGCGGTCGACCGACCCGGTCGACCGACGTATCTCTGTTGAGTTGGGTTGGTTTTTCTGACCCGTTTTGTTTTGGGTTCCTATAAATACCTTTGGGTGTTTTTTAGGGTTAAAGAGCAAGGACGAATTTGAGCAGATTGAGAGAGTTTTATTTGGGCTTCTATTCTAGGAGCAATTGGAGAGATTGAGAGTTGATTGTTGAGGGTTTATGAGAGATTTGTAACCCTAGTTTGTTCCTCTTGATTTCTAATAGTGAAAACTCCCCCCTCCTTGCCCCGTGGACGTAGGCATCTCGCCGAACCACGTAAAATTGGTGTTGGATTGTTTGTGCTGTTGATTGTGATTGGTTCTTTATCTTTCTTGGCGATTGGTTTGGTTTCTCGAGGCACAACAATTGGTATCAGAGCTCGGGCTACGCTTGGGCTATTTTGGAGGAGTAGATCGCTTTGGAAGTTCGTCTAGGGCTTCAGTTGGTGATAAAGGTGGGATCTTTTTGGTAAAAATCTCATCTTTTTTCAGTTTGGATCTATTTCTCGTTTGTTTCCGCATTGGTTTGGTGGTGCTTTGAGATATATGGCTGAAAAAGATAAAATTGGGGAGGGTTCTTCTGGTGTGAAGGCCGTCCAAAGTTTGAATATACATTCTATGAAGATAGATGTGGAAAAGTTCAACGGCACAAATAATTTTGGACTTTAGCGATGCGAAGTCATGGATGCGCTAAATGCGCAAAATTTGGAAGACACATTGGAGTTGGACGGGAAACCGGCCGACGTTGAAGAAAAGGTTTGGAATAAAATGAATAGAACGGCGTGTGGTGTGATTAGGTCTTGCCTTACCCAAGACCTTAAATATGATGTGATGAATGAAACTTCGGCAAAGAAGATTTGGGAGGTCCTAGAGGGCAAATATTTGACGAAGAGCGTCGAAAATCGTTTGCATTTGAAGAGGAGGCTTTATCGCTTCCAATTGAAGAAGGGGACATCCATTGGTGATCACATGATCCACTACACGAAGCTACTTGCAGATTTGGCGAATGTAGATGTCAAGATTGAAGATGAGGACAAAGCGTTGCTGTTGTTGAGTTCCTTGCCCGACGAGGAATATGAGACCTTCGTCCTCACTCTTATTAATGGAAAGGCATCTCTTTCATATAGTGAGGTCACCGCAGCCCTTGTGAACTATCAACTTCGAAAGAAGGACAAGGAGACTTCCATTGAGCCGGTTGTGAGGGCATTGGTTGCAAGAGCTAGAAGTCCAAACCGTGGAAGAAGGTCGCAGTCTAGAGGGGGGCATCCTGCAGTTGGTAGGAATCAGTGTGCCTTTTGTAGAGAGGATGGACATTGGAAAGCCGAATGCCCAAAATTGCAAGCTGTGAAGAATAAAGGGAAAGCTATTCAAGCTTCAGAGGTGAACGTTGCCAAGGCTAGTGGCGATGTTTCAGATTCAGATTCTTCGGGCTATTCGTGCCCAGCTCTTCCGTCAGTTGATGTTGCCGACTCCACTGAGTGGATGTTGGATTCAGGTGCTACTTATCACATATGCCCTAGAAGGGATTGGTTCTCTAGCTTTCAGGAGTTGGAAAGAGTGGATGCTGTTTTTATGGGTAATGATCACAGGTGCCCTATTGGTGGTATTGGTACCGTTCGGATTCGGATGAGTGACGGGATGGTTCGGGAGTTGGCTGATGTGAGGTTCGTTCCTCAACTGAGGAAGAATATCATTTCACTTGGGGTATTGGAGGCATCAGGCTATAGGGTGACTTTGGCGGATTCTCGCTTGAAGGTCACATCAGGGTCCATGATTGTTATGAAGGGCGTCAGGAGGAGTAACTTATACTATTTGCTTGGGAGCACGGTGTTTGATAGAGAGCTGACGACTTCTATGGCTAGACTGTGGCGTTGTTTGGTGCTGGGGTATATTGTTGGTTATGCCGTGCACAGATTGTTGAGGAGTGCTATGACCTGCAGATTGAAGTCCTGCGAGCACGTTGGGATGAGCGAGGAGACCGAGGTGGAGTTCAGCACTTCTATCCACCAATCGAGGGGTCTTATTGGAGGTGTTCAGTCAGGCATTTGGGGGCTTTCCGAGGAGGCATCATCGGGAGGTAATCGTTATCTTGTTTCCTATGTTGGGGATTGTACTAGGCATATTTGGGTTGCAACCAAGTCCCGCTGGTATAAAGCCCTAGTAGTCCGTAACAGTTGGAGGAGGTGTTTGGGCAGAAAGGTTACCAGTCGTACAAACAAAATGAGCATTATGGAATTTAATAGGTTCGTTAGATTTTAATAGTTATGAAATCTAGATTGCTTTGGAAACTTCTATGGCTATGCTATCATACAAAACAGAAGAAAAAAATAGCTTAGTTTAGGAAAGAATAAAAAAATAGAAAATGTGGAAGAGGAAACATAATTTACTATCTTGGGAAAATCCCTCACAAAGGCAATTTGCTGGCTGAGACCCTTAACTGTGCTGTCGGTACCATCCCTTTCTCTTATCTGGGTCTTCCCTTGAAAAGGGGATCTCTGTCTAAAAGAGAGTGGCAATCTCTCCTAGAATCATTCAAAAAGAAGCTATCATTATGGAAGAACAAATCTCTCTCAATAGGAGGTAGATTAACATTACTGAACTCTGTGCTCTCCTCTATTCCTCTTTATTACTTGTCTTTCTTCAAGTTGCCGATATGGGTCACCAAGGCCATAGATAAAATCAGAAGAAATTTCCTTTGGAATGGCAGCCATAGCTTCTCTAGATCCAAATGCCTAATCAACTAGGGAACAGTATGTAAATCCAAAGTTGAAGGAGGGCTTGGGGTGATTGATATCCCCTCTTTTAATTCTGCCCTCCTCTCCAAATGGATCTGAAAAATTTATGATAGATCATCCTTTCTCAGTGAAATGTTTTTCTCCATATATTCCAAATATGGAGCTAACCCTTTTGCTAACCATCCGAAGATGTCGCACTCAAGATTTTTTCAGGATCTTCTCTCATCTCAATCCACATTCTTCAGCATTGTCAGATGGAATGTCGGTAATGGCATCTCGAGTAGTTTTTGGCATGATAAATGGGCATCAGCTAACACTCTTAGCAGTCTCTTTCCCCATGCATACAAGCTAGCCTTCTCGAGCAACTGTAGCATCGGTACGCAAGAAAGATGGGCTAATGGTTCATGGGTCTGGCATCCTATTATTAGAAGGGGAACTTCCCTTAGAGAGAGGGCTGATGTTACCCATCTCCAAGCATTCCTAGAGCATCTAACTCCAGGCGGCTCATCAGAGCAGGATGCTTTATGGTGGCCTCTTCATTCATCGGGCTCTTTCACTGTAAAATCCTTTTACTCTTTTACTTCTTCAGGGGGTCTAAAATCCCAGTTCTACAATTTGATATGGAAATCCAACATTCCCCTCAAGGTAAAAATCCACCTCTGGATCATTTCTAAAAGGAAACTGAATACCAAAGATAATTTGATCAAAAAAGGTTGGAATGACGATCCAAGATGCCCCTTATGTCATCGGGAGACAGAGTCTCATGATCATTTATTTATTCATTGCTCTTTTGCTCGTGAAGTTTGGAAACACCTTCTCCCCCTTTTCCCAGCTAACTGCTGACCCACTAATATGGAAAAATTGATGCTGCTCTATCAAGTTCCCAACATTTGCTCGGATACAAAAGCCTTTTGGAAGATCTTGTTGCCATGTTTCTGTTGGTGGATATGGTTCATAAGAAACTCTTTAATTTTCAGAGATACTCTTCCTAACTCGCTATTAGCTGCATCTAATATTGCGAGATATTCAATTTTCTGGACAGGTGAAGGAGATGACAGGACGGCGAGGAGGCTGCGAAGGGCAGCCCTCAACCTCGGCCTCCAGGACCTAGCGAAGAAGCCTTCCTCTGGGGAGGCAGGGGACAATCTCTCTAGCAGTTAGCAGCCGCGTCTCGAGTGGCATCAGGAAGTAGTTCGTTTCTTTGGGTGATTTTGTTCCCTTTTTGGTTAGTGGCTAGCTGCGCCTAGCAATTTCAGTCTTTTATCAGTACTGTTGCTGATTTCTAATTCCCTCTTGATACATTGTCTTTTGTTGGTTTTCTTTTGTTTTCTTTAGATGAAGGAAACGGTAGGTGTTGTGTGGTAGGTAACGACAATGGTCCGCTCCCTACCCACCTCTCCCACTGTTTTTCCTCCATCTAGAGAAGAAGTATGTATATTCTCCCAACCTTTCTTTTATATATTTAAATGAACAGGGTACCTCACCCTGTTTCTCAGGTTCAAAAAAAAATTTACCTTAGCTCCTATGTATGAAAACAAGTCCAAAGTTTTTCTAAATAAAGAAACTAAAAGGTAATTTATTATCCCTAAAATTTAGGTAAATAAACTAGAACTTGGATTAAGATCCTCTCCAACTATGTGCTAATTGAAGATGGGAATTGGAGCATGTCCAATTACCCCAATCATATCTCTTCATTTCAATTTGCGTGGTTGTGAGAAAGCCATGTAAAATTCTAAATATTATTTCAAAACCACTACTGTCTTCAAAACCACTATCGTGAAACTGGTATTACAAGAGTGAGAATTCAACATGACTTCATTTCAGCCATTTGAATTGAAATAGAAGGATAAGATTGGAGTGATTGGATATTCTCTAATTACCACAATTAGAGACAATCCAAATCCGAAAAACTTAGCGCATACTTGGTAATTCAAAATTATAATCCGCAAGGGTTGGAATCCATTAGTAGATTGTAACCTTAGTGGATTAAATCCTTTCTAATGTTTGGTAAAGAGGGTGATTTTATGATCCATGTGCTTTTTGTTAACATGAGGAAGGGAATCCTTAAAAGTGGAAGGAGAAAAGAGTAACAAAATTAATATAAAAAATTAATGGTCAGTTTTGTCATTTCTTGATCAAACATGTGTCATAATAACAAAATATAACTTAGGAATCCTAGATTATTTCTTGGTGGATTATAATCCAAAATAATCCACTCTAAAAATGGTTACCAAACATGAAAAAGTGGGTTATAATGCACTGACCAAGTTGCCAAACATGCACTTAATCTTATGTCCAAATTTTTCTAATAAATAATTATTGTTTCAATAAAAATATATGTTAGCGTAAACTATCTAAAATATTAATTTAAATCTAAGGTTTTAAATATAAAATTACCCAAAAAGATTATTTTTTTGGAAAATTAACCGAAATTGGCTAACATCCGTGCTAATATGCAAAAGAGAATATGTTGGATCCTTGATAAGTTCCAAAATAAGACTGTAAAATAAAGAAAAAATTTGGCAGCTAAAGGTAGGCCAAAATATCATTTAAAATAATGTGAACTTCACATATTTCACATCCTCATTTTTCAGTCGATGATAGAAGTCGAATTCAAGGACGACTTATTGGTTCACTAAATCTCTTATATTCCTTACACTTTTGTATTTACATGCTTTTATATTATATGTAAATATTTAAAACTTCTTAAAAATACTTGACTGGTAATGTTAATTTTTCTTAATAAGTCTTAATTTTCTAAACTAATGGATACTTATTTATTGATGACCACAAAAATGTACATATATTCAAGCACAACTGTATTTATACTCAACTTAAGATGTCAACAATTAACAATCAGTCAATGTTCATCCGTCCCGATTCACATGGGTTTACTAAATCATTTCTACTGTAATTTCACTTTTAAATTTATGTAATATTATATGCAAACATTTTAAAAAAAGTATTTTACTTTAAATATTTTATCTTTTACACTTTTTTTGTCTACGAAACAAATCAAAAACCAAAAAACAGTATGTCCACGTGCAAAGCACGTGCACTATACTTGTATCACTAAATTGTGAAAAGAACTGGGATATAATTGAGTTCATGCTAAGGCAGCAGTACTAGAAGTTCCATGTAACCTCTGATTAAAAAAAGTAGTTATAACTATACTATAAAAATTTTATTACTTTTGTACTCTCACAAACAAAAAAATAGGGTTCACGATGACTCACACTTTTTCTTGACAACTTCCAAGAAAGAACCTCATACATTTATTAGTGGTAATACAAGAGTAACATGGATGAGTTGTTTATCCATCTTTCTAAACCTTGCGGAATTGGGTTGGGTCAAGTGTTCTACTGTGTACGTGTTAATGTTTGAAACATATTAATATCAAGAAGATTTTAAATGCGATGGCCTATTAGCTCAGTTGGTTAGAGCGTCGTGCTAATAACGCGAAGGTCGCAGGTTCGAGACCTGCATGGGCCATTACTTCAAGACTTTATATTTTTATCGAAGTTTAGATTTGGTCCATGAAATGGGTATTTTTCTTACAAAAACGCCCTTCTAGTGAAGTCCAGTATTTGGTAGCAATTTTCATGGTTTGAGCTTTAATTTTTATTTAATTGCGTCAGGAAACACATTTTAATAATTTTACATTTTAAAGAATCTCTCTCTTCTCTTCCCTCTTCCTTTCTTCTTCTTCTTCTTCTTCTTCTTCTTCTTCTTCCTCCTTCCCTGTTCCTTTTTTTTCCTTCCTGTCAAAAGTACAAGTGTATGAACTGTGATTTTACTTATCAAATAGATTATTATTAGACTAGTTCTTGTGCATGTGTAATGGCACGTGGTTAAATATCAAAATTATTTAAAATTTATTTATTTTCTTATTATAAAATAAGTCAGATTCATTTTGAGCTAAAATCTATAAATATGGATCAATACATTTCCCATAAATTTTATTTAAACATTTTAAAAAAAAATTATGAAATAGATTTGTGTGTAAAACTGAGATCAATATACTTTTATATACTTGCATACACAACATTTATTTTTTTAAATTATATCAAACTTCATGTAACATATTTGTTTATCCGATCAAATCATCGATCTCCAATTTGTTTATTTTAGTCATTAATGTAGTGTTACGTTTGAAAAAAATAGAATAATATACTATTGATGTGTTAATAAAAATATAACCAAATACTTAATATTAAGATGGTTTGTATAAGCTCTGTTGCACGCCGTACGGAAGCGTGCTCGACAACCAAACGAGTCGGTGAGCGATGAGAGAAGAAAACCAAAACCAAACACGAGTGCAATTCACAAAATAACGACCAAAATCACACACAAACACAGGAATTTACGTGGTTCGGCAATTGCCTACGTCCACGGGGAGAGGATGGGGAGATTTTACTATACGGAGGAGAAATACAACGGGTTACAACTCACAAAATCACTCAAATATAACCCTAACCAAAGCTCTCAACTCCCTTACAATATCTCCCTCTCAAAGTGCTCAAAACAATGCTAATTCTCTCCTTTTCTCTCCTTAAGAAACCCTAAAAACATGTTTCTATTTATAACAAAACACAATCCCAAATAGATTAGGATTCTAAAAACGAGTCTGCCACACTCTGGTGTGGCACACACCACACCCATGATAAACAGGACAGATTCTGCCACACCAGGGTGTGGCAGACACCACACCAGGGTGTGGCAGACACCACACCCATGGCAGACAGGACAGATTCTGCTACACCCATGGCAGACACCACACCAGGGTGTGGTGGAGTCTGTTTTGGGTTTTTCTTCATGTTTTTTACAATTCCTTCGCCGTTTTCACAATTCTCCACCTCGACGAAGCGTTCTCAACACTGAGCCAACACTAACATAAGCATCAATGTGTCGTCTCTCCAAACTCGGCTGCACCAATATGATTGCCTACATACCCCCTCTCCCAAGGGATCAAGCCGCCCGTAGTTCATCCAAATGGTCATCAACGGCCTCAACAATCACGAATATGCAATAAGTTTCGATAATGATCAAACTTGTTACCCACTTTAGTGAGCATATCCGTCGGATTATCCTTCGTGTGGACTTTCACAATCTCCACATCGCCATCTTCAAGAACATCCCGAATGAAGTGATAACGACCGTCAATATGCTTCGTCCTCGCATGAAAAACCTGATTTTTTGCCAAATAGATAGCACTTATGCTATCACAATGAATGATGACGGACCGTTGCGATATACCAAGTTCCTCCAAAAGTCCTCGAAGCCAAATAGCCTCCTTCACAGCCTTCGTAACCGCCATATACTCTGCCTCCGTCGTAGACAAAGCTACCATAGACTGTAAGGTGCATCTCCAATGCACCGACGCACGGGTCAAAGTAAACACATACCCCGTAGTAGACCGGCGTTTATCCAAATCTCCGGCATAATCCGAATTAACATAGCCAATACATAGCTACCCACCTGTAGTGTCCCGCTCATAAACCAAACCAACATTGAGCGTACCTCAAATGTACCTCAAAATCCATCTCACGGCGTCCCAATGACCCACTCCTGGATCATGCATGTATCTCGAAACCATGCTCACCGCCTATGACAAATCCGGCCTCGTACATACCATCGCATACATCAAGCTACCAACCGTACTCGCATATGGAGTCTTCGACATCAACTCTCGATCTTCAACTGACTTTGGTAAAAAACCAGCTGAAAGCTACAAATGGGCTCCTAATGATATAGTAACTGGCTTTGTATCCATGCTAACATGAAATAGCTGTAGTACCTTCTTCAAATAAGCCACCTGTGTCAAACAAATTATGCCCTTCTTTTTGTCTCTGCCGATCTCCATTCCCAAAATGCGTTTGGCCTCACCCAAGTCCTTCATCTCAAACTCATTTGAAAGCTGAACTTTCAACTCATCTATAGCCGACCTGGAAGTTGAGGCAGCCATCATCGACATAAAGTAACAAGTAGATGTACGTACCTCCTCTCAACTTGTGAAAATACACGCAAGGATCAAACTAGCTCCTAGTGTACGAATGACCAAGCATAAAACTATCAAATCGCTTATACCACTGTCGAGAAGACTGCTTCAAACCGTATAGCGATTTCTTTAACTTGCAAACCGACTTATCTTTCCCTACAGCTCGGAATCCCAATGGCTGAGTCATATATATTTCTTCATTAAGATCACCATGAAGAAATGTTATCTTCACATCCAACTGATCTAATTCTAATCCATATTGTGCCACCAAAGCTAGCAGAATCCGAATCGAAGAATGCTTCACCACCGGAGAGAAACCTCATTATAGTCAATACCTTCCTCCTGTACATAGTTCTTCGCAACCAACCTAGCTTTGAACCTCAATGGAGTGCCCTCAATGCTCTCCTTCTTCGTGTATACCCACTTGCACCCAATCGCCTTCCGCCCCTTTGGAAGCTCAACAAGCTCCCATGTATCGTTCTTATGAAGAGACTCCATCTCCTCCTACATAGCTACCTGCCACGAATCAGCCTCCGAACTCTGCTCGGCCTCTCTGAAAGTAGTAGGTATCATCTCATCGATACTCTCCACCGGAAGTGCATATGCAACTATGTCGGCATACGGTGCTGGCACCCGTATGTCTCTCCTCTGTCTCCGAACCGCAATAGAATACTGAACCTGAGCCGTCGGTCCCTGATCCTGCACATGAGTACCCGTATCCTCCGCATCACCGTCGTGCTCGCCTGGCGTCATCTCAGTCGATACTCTAATGGATACTGCACCATCTGGACACTGTGGAGCTGCATCAATCTCCACTACCTGCGATATCTCCTTTGTTGGGTCGCTCTCCACCTGATGAGAGCTGGGAAGCTTCAAGATAGAAGCCTCATCGAATGTGACGTCCCTACTCAGCACAATCTTCTTATCAACTGGATCTCAAGGCTTGTATCCCTTGACACCACTCTTGAATCCTACAAATATGGTCTTCCTAGATCGAGGTTCCAACTTATCAGTTCTAACATTATAATATGCAGGGTAACCAAATACCTTGAGCTGGTCATAGTCAAACCAAATACCTTGAGCTGGTCATAGTCATGTGTTGTCTCTCCCGACCACATTTTCATAGGGGTCTTTCCCTCAATCACAGATGAAGGCAGCCTATTAATGAGGTGGTTCGCATATGAAAGTGCCTCAGCCCAAAAAATCTTCTCCAAACTACTATGCGCTAATAAACATCGAATCTTCTCCAGCAAAGACCGATTTAACCTCTCTGCCACCCCATTTCTGCTGCGGTGTATGACTAACTATGAAGTGCCTCTCTATGCCCTCGTCTCGACATAGTTGCTGAAAGGGGTCTGAAGTATACTCGCTGCCGTTGTTGGATCACAACGTCTTGATCTTTCTCCCAGTCTGCAGTTTCAATCTCTTTTTCCACTCCGAATATATCTAGGACTTCACTCTTCTTTATCATGGTGTACACCCAACAACGTCTAGAATAGTCATCAACAAACGTGACGAACCAATGTCGACCACCAAGTGATGCAGTTTTGGTGGGACCCCAAACATCAGTGTGCACATAGTCCAAGATGCACCTCGTCCTATGAATGGTCATCCCGAACTTCACATTCGTCTTCTTGCCAAGAACACAGTGCTCACAGAATTCCACTTTACCACTCTTGGCTCCCTTCAAGAGCCCCTGCTTGCACAAAGCCTGCAGTGACCTATCTCCTGTGTGCTGTAATGACCGTAAATTTTTAATACTGGTTTAAATAATTTTTCTGGTATTTAAATATTTAAATTTATTTTTTAAAGAGTATTCGTATTTTTTCCGATTTTCTAGAATTTTCTATGATTTAAAGTCCAAATTTTATATTTATTTTAATAGTTTTGCTAATTATAAATTTAATTGTTTTGGTAAAACTTTTAAATTAATAGTTAATTATTCATTATTGTTATTGTTATTATTATTATTTTGACTATAAATTTTTAATATTTATTTGAATAAATTTTCTGATACTTTTAAATTATTATTTAAAGTGGTATTTTTCCTGTGGTATTTTACTCTGTCTCTCTCTCTCTCTTTAATAATTCATCATCTCTCTCCCCTATCCCACTTCCCCAATTCCCTCCCCCTTTCACACAAATACCCTGCCTCGTGTTTCCCCCTCTCTTTTTTTAATCTCTCGTGCTTTCTCTCTCACTCTCACAGCTCACTCTTCTCTCTTTCTCCTCCATTTCCCAAAAGCTTCACTCAGCTCTCATCTCTCTCTCTCACTCACGAATCTCTCTCTCTCTCTCTCTCTCTCTCTCTCTCTCTCTCTCTCTCTCT
>BQKN01066225.1:0-18605 GCA_022839385.1 Asparagus kiusianus
ATATATATACATGATTTAAGCAAAAACATAGGTGTAGAACAGTAAAAACAGGTTTTTTTTTACTTATGCTAAAACGTTTTCAGATCTAGATCTCGTTGAATAAAAAAAAATCCTTTGGTGAGCTTTTAAAATCTGAAATATATGATTCTCATAACATATGCCATAAAGATCTATTATCTCTACCAAAAATACGGTTTTGGCCTAATAAATCTAATAAAAACTCAAACTTTGCATGAAAACAAAAGGGGGTGGAGTTTGGGCGAGAGGTTACTCGCCTCTGGTGAGCAATGAATCCTAGATCTGCAGGAGAACGTTTCCCTTCGCTGAATCCCACCAAAAACCGCTACAAATCCTTAAGAACTCCTCCCAAATCACCAAGCAAAGAAGATTAGGGTTTTAGGGAAGAGAGAGGGGGCTAGGGTTACTGATTTCAGATGGAAAGAGGGTTTTCTCAGCTCATTAGTATATATACAAAACCCACAACCCAACCCGAATCCCGATAAGACCCAAACCTGAGAAAACTCTCTGACTGTTGTGCGATCGACCGATGCGGTCGACCGCTACGGTCGACCGCGCAGCCCAAAGAATGCCTGCTGCTAGAACCATTGACATGCTGGACATATGACTCGATTCCTCTCACATAGAAACACCTGATGGGTTCTCAAACACAGAAAATCACATTCATCGTATACATACATACATACATACATACATACATATATATATATATATATATATATATATATATATATGATTATTTATCATAAGAGAATTATTTATTATTAATAATTCACATATATTTATTATAAAAATTTTAGGGTTTTACATTCTTCCCGCCTTTAAAAGAATTTCGTCCTCGAATTTCGAAAATCGCACGAATCTCGAAAAAGAGAACTTCTAGATAGTATATAGAGATATTTATACTTAACGATCTAAAATAGTAATATTCTTGCTCAAATCCTAATCTAGTGGAACTAGTATATCGGGCGAAAAATCCAAACAAGGAACCCCTCATACATATACCATGTGTTCCAAAAGATTAAAAATTAAGCGAAAATATCTTCATTCTAGCGTTAAATGTAAACATAACCAAAGATATAAACATAAAGTAAGATATATAACATAATAAGAATTAATTTACCTGCTCAACCAAGTGTGGGTAGTCGCGACGCATGTCCTCTTCGCGCTCCCAAGAAATCTCCTCAATGCCTCCTCGGTTCCACTGAACTTTCACTAAGGTAATCACCTTATTCCTGAGTCTCTTGTCCTCCCTAGCAAGTATACAAACCGGAATCTTAATAGTAATCAAATCCTCCTGAAGCTCAATTTCTGGTGCATCTAATACTCGTTGCTGCTCCTCATCATGCAAGTGTTTCTTGAGCATAGAAACATGAAATACATTGTGTATACTAGACATCGATCCTGGAAGATCTAGTCTGTATGACACAGCTCCAATGCACTCTAAAATCTAAAATTGTCCAATATATCTCGGCGCAAGCTTCCTCCGTCACCCAAATCCCTGTACGCCTTTCATAGGCGATACCTTCAGCATGACTGAGTCTCCCACCTGAAACTCCAAGGATCTTCGCCTCTTATCTGCATAACTCTTCTGCCGACTTTGAGCAGCTAGAATCCACTCACTGATCAATGCTACCTTCTTGGTAGTCTGCCTCACTAGCTCTGGCCCAAGTATAAACCTGTCCTCTGGCTCTGCCCAATATATCGGCTATCTACAGGGCCTCCCGTATAATGCCTTATATGGAGTCGTACCGATCGTCGCCTGATAACTATTGTTATAAGCAAATTCTACCAATAGAATATGATCCTCCCAGCTACCTTGGAAGTTAATGACACATGCCCGCAACATGTCCTCCAACACCTGATTCACCCTCTCCATCTGACCATCCGTCTGGGGGTAGAATACACTGCTATAAGATAGCCTGCTGCCAAATGAGTCCTGAAAACTCCTCCAAAAATGTGAAGTGAAAACCGATCCTTGATCCGATGCGATCATGTTCGGAACTCCGTGAAGTCGAACTATCTCCCGAATGAAGATCCTCGCAAAAGCCTCGGCTGTATAAGTGGTCCTCACCGGAATAAAATGTGCTGACTTCGTCAATCGGTCCACTATCACCCAAACAGAATCATTCCCCTTCTTCGACTTCGGCAACCCTACTATAAAGTCCATAGAAATATCGACCCACTTCCACTCCGGAATAGGCAAAGGGTGAAGCGTCCCTGCCGGTTTCTGATGCTCTGCCTTCACCTGCTAACAGGTAAAACATCTAGCCACATAGTCTGAAATCTATCTCCGCATACCACTCCACCAGAAATGTCTCTTCATGTCTTTGTACATCTTGGTAGTCCCTGGATGTACTGTGTACCGAGTACGGTGCGCCTCATCAAATAACTCCCTCTTCAGCTCTGCACTGGTTGGCATAACCTGTCTACCCTTCATCCGCAATCCTCCATCTGCTCTAATGGTCCAGTCCGCCTTAGGCTCTTTGGAAATCTCCTCCTTACGGATTTGAATCCAAGAGTCTTCCACCTGAGCTCTGACAACTCTATCACTCCAAGATGGCTGCACTGACATAGCTTCCAAGAATGCACTAGTACCACCAACCTCAGGTCTGAAGTCAAACTGGCTAAGAGTGATAAGATCCCGATGCAGCGAACACCTCAAAGCCAAAACCTGATGCCGACGCTTCCTGCTTAAAGAATCTGCTACGACGTTCGCCTTCCCCGGATGATACTGGATCGCGAACTCATAGTCCTTAATAAACTCAACACAACTCCTCTGTCTCTGGTTGAGTTCCTTCTGAGAAAAGAGGTACTTCAGACTCTGGTGGTCTGTGAACAACTCAAATTGTACTCCATATAGATAGTGCCTCCATGACTTCAGTGCAAATATCACCGATGCTAACTCCAAGTCATGAGTGGGATAGTTCTGCTCATGCACCCTCAACTGTCGTGAGATATAGGCTACTACCCTCTGAGTCTGCATTAATACGCCTCCTAAGCCTACCAATGATGCATCTGTATACACAATAAATTTCCTGTCACTGCTCGGAATAGTCAGAACCGGCGCTGTAGTCAACTTAGCCTTCAAAATATCAAAGGCCTTCTGGCACTCCATGCTCCATATGAACTATACACCCTTCTTCGTAAGGCGTGTAATCGGCGTCGAAATCTTCGAGAAGTCCTGAATGAACTTCCTGTAATAGCCCGCTAAGCCTAAAAAGCTACGAATCTCTGTCGCCGTCTTCGGTGGCTCCCAATCAAGAACTGCTACGACCTTAGCTGGATCCACTGCTATACCCTCCCTACTGTTCAAAAGGCTAATTAACTGCAGAATCAATCTTAAAGAACCACTCTAGCGTACATGCATACTTGTTTCTGTATATATAGAAAAAACTTTGCTTGACCACATAACACAAAAAGAAATGTAAATTTCACAATATCCCCTAAAGTTTGGGTTGTTATATTGCCTCTACAAACTCCATAATGAAATGGCTACTAAATGTTTGTTAGTCCTTACATATTATTTTTATATTAATAAATTTTCAAGAGTTTGTTAAGAACAAGAAGATAACAAATTCTTCTTAAATGTTAAGTTAAAATGCATTTTTTTAATGTAGACAAACATTTAAATGTAATAATGCCAACAATTAATATGCAAGTTATATCAGAAAGAAGGGTTTTTTATTTAATTAGTGGGTGACAGATCGGATGCAAAATTTGATTATAGTGAATATAACATTAAGACAACTTTAACATATTTACTAGTGTATTTTATTGTTGATGTAGGATTACTATTTTTAATAAGTAATAAATATTATGTTATTCAATTAGATGTATTAATTGAATATAAGGACCCTTAATGTTCTTTATGATGCTTATAAAAGGAGCTAAGTTCAAACATAAAAATTCAATTTACTCTCAACACACTACCAAAAGATGACACCTTCAAACAAAATTTTCTTTGCACTTCTTTTGTCATTAGTTTCATCTATGCTCCTACATAGTTGTGTTGATGCTAAAGAAGCCAAAACTAGCTACATTTCAGCGGGACCAACTGGAAACAACATTAATTATATCAATAATGCTATAGGCGAGATAAAAATTGATCCCAGAACTATTGTGAAGCAAGTTAAAGGCATGGTTTTTGGCAACCATAATAGGGAAGATTAAAATGTATAACATTTGCATTTAAACTCATGAGTGGTGAAACCAAGATATAATTTGCATTCTAGAAGATAGAAAACAAATTATTATATTTTATAGATTCAACTTTTTAACCACACGGTTATGTTAATAATATGAACGTTTCATATATGGCTATTGTGATTTTGTAATTGGAATTAATCGACCACCATATTATTTTTTTATAAACAGAAATTGTTTACTGCTACACACTAAATGTCTCATGATAAACCATTTATATCTAAATCGAATAAAGCAATTGATTGCTATATTATTTCTCAGTTTTCTAAATATTTGTAAAAAATAAATATTAAGAAAAAATAAATTATATTAACACTTTAAAAATTATGGGATGAGGCATTGAAATGTGTTGATATTAATAGCTCTAGATGCATTTAGAATGGGCCCAAGCCTAAATTTAGCACTTCTGAAGCTTCAATCTAATGTTGGAGAGAAAAAGAGATGGACTTCACTAGCATGAACTAAATCTACTATTCCTAGCCACTCTTTTATATTTTGGATTGCATGCTTGAATATGTTTCCTACTAAACATAAACTTAAACACTCTAGTATTTTTGTTAAGAATATTTTGTAGTCTATTCTGCACTCATAAGGGGGCAAGAGATCGCCTTCTTTTTGCATATTATTTCTGCTCTCATGTCTTGAAAAGAATTATAGCATTGGTACAGATCAGTCATGCTCCTTGTGTCTGGAGTTAAATTCTTGATTGGATGGGGAAAGTTTTTAGAAGAAACTCTGCGACTAACTTATTCAAAAGACTGTTACCGTGGTTTTTTAATACCATTTACGGAATGCTAGTTTTTTAGCTCACACAGGAATCCGGGAAGTAGTGTCTGAAGTTTATCATATTTGAGGTGAAAATTATGTGCAGTACGAAGGTGAAGATTGAAGATACCGAATTCAATTGATTCTAGTGTAATGCAATGAGTATTGAAATTAAACTTTTGAGGAGAAGAGCTTAATATCAAATATTCTAGTTTTGAGCAAAATCTAGGTCTTTGGGTGCTTTTTCGTAGGGGTACCTTGTAGTCTGTTAGTTCGCAGAGAGCCCCTAGTGTTGTATATGGTGAGTTTTGGATAAGACTTATGTCCGTATAGCTTAGGTTTTGTGTATATGAATAGGATATGCTTTATTTTTTCTCCTCTCAAAATAAAAAAAGGAAAAAGGAAATGAATAGTCTATACTTCATTTCATTACTAGTAATGAGGAAATCTTACTTACCAAGAAAACCTTCAATCTGGGGATGTGTGCATGCTTCATGTAAATGACAAATAGTAAAATTTGAGATCTTTTCCTCCAGGAACATTTTATTTTGCAAGTTACATATACGGAGTCCAATGGGAAATGTTAATATTAAATTATAAAGGGTTTTCTATGACATTCTAATATTTAGATGTGTTAATTGAGCTAAATAAAGTTCAAGGAGGTTATATGGAATGCTTCCAAAAGTTCAAAAGGCTAATTAACTACAGAATCAATCTTAAAGAACAACGCGAGCGTACATGCATACTTGTTGCTGTATATATAGAAAAAACTTTGCTTGACCACATAACACAAAAAGAAATGTAAATTTCACAATATCCCCTAAAGTTTGGGTTGTTATATTGCCTCTACAAACTCCATAATGAAATGGCTACTAAATGTTTGTTAGTCCTTACATATTATTTTTATATTAATAAATTTTAAAGAGTTTGTTAAGAACAAGAAGATAGCAAATTCTTCTTAAATGTTCAGTTACAATGCATTTTTTTAATGTAGACAAACATTTAAATGTAATAATGCCAACAATTAATATGCAAGTTATATCAGAAAGAAGGTTTTTTATTTAATTAGTGGGTGACAGATCGGATGCAAAATTAGATTACAGTGAATATAACATTAAGACAACTTTAACATATTTACTAGTGTATTTTATTGATGATGTAGGATTACTATTTTAAAAAATTAATAAATATTGTGTTATTCAATTAGATGTATTAATTGAATATATGGACCCTTAATGTTCTTTATGATGCCTATAAAAGGAGATAAGTTCAAACATAAAAATTCAATCTACTCTTAACACACTACCAAAAGATGACACCTTCAAACAAATTTTTTTTTGCACTTCTTTTATAATTAGTTTCATCTATGCTCCTACATAGTTGTGTTGATGCTAAAGAAGCCAAAACTAGCTACATTTCAGCGGGACCAACTGGAAACAACATTAATGATATCAATAATGCTATAGGCGAGATAAAAATTGATCCCGGAACTCTTATCAAGAAAGTTAAAGGCATGGTTCTTGGCAACCATAATAGGGAAGATTGAAATGTATAACATTTGCATTTAAACTCATGAGTGGTGAAACCAAGATATAATTTGCATTCTAGAAGATAGAAAACAAATTATTATATTTTATAGATTTAATTTTTTAACCACACGGTTATGTTAATAATATGAACGTTTCATATATAGCTATTGTGATTTTGTAATTGGAATTAATCGACCACCATATTATTTTTTTTAAACAGAAATTGTTTACTGCTACACACTAAATGTCTCATGATAAACCATTTATAACTAAATCGAATAAAGCACTTGATTGCTATATTATTTCTTAGTTTTCTAAATATTTGTAAAAAATTAATATTAAGAAAAAATAAATTATATTAACACTTTAAAGGATGAGGCATTGAAATGTGTTGATATTGATAGCTCTTGATGCATTTAGAAGGGGCCCAAGCCTAAATTTGGCACTTCTAAAGCTTCAATCTAACGTTAGAGAGAAAAAGAGATGGACTTCACTAGCATGAACTAAATCTACTATTCCTAGCCACTCTTTATATTTTGGATTGCTTGCTTGAATAGGCTTCCTACTAAACATAAACTTAAACACTCTGGTATTTTTGTTAAGAATATTTTGTAGTCTATTCTGCACTCATAAGGGGGCAAGAGATCGCCTTTTTTTCGCATGTGATTTCTGCTCTTATGTCTTGAAAAGAATTATAGCATTTGTATAGATCAGTCATGCTCCTTGTGTCTGGAGTTAAATTCTTGATTGGATGTGGAAAGTTTTTAGAGGAAACTCTGTGACTAACTTATTCAAAAGACTATTGCCATGGTTTTTTATTCCATTTACGGAATGCCAGTATTTTAGCTCACATAGGAATCCAGGGAGGAGTGTTTGAAGTTTATCATATTTGAGGTGAAAATTATGTGCAATAGGAAGGTGAAGTTTAAAGATACCGAATTCAATCGATTCTAGTGCAATGCAATGAGAATTGAAACTAAACTTTTAAGGAGAAGAGCTTAATATCAAACATTCCAGTTTTGAGCAAAATCTAAGCCTTTGGGTTCTTTTTTGTAGGGGTAGCTTGTAGTCTGTTAGTTCACAGAGAGCCCCTAGTGTTGTATATGGTGAGTTTTGGATGAGGCTTAAGTCCGTATAGCTTAGGTTTTATGTATATGAATAGGATGTGCTTCATTTTTTCTCCTCTAAAAATAAAAAAAGGAAAAAGGAAATGAATAGTCTACACTTCATTTCATTACTAGTAATGAGGAAATCTTACTTACCAAAAAACCTTCAATCTGGGGACGTGTGCATGCTTCTTGCAAATGACAAATAGTAAAATTTGGGATCTTTTCCTCCAGGAACATTTCATTTTGCAAGTTACATATACGGAGTCCAATGGGAAAATGTTAATATTAAAGTATAAAGGGTTTTCTATGTCATTCTAATGTTTAGATGTGTTAATTGAGGTAAATAAAGTTCAAGGAGGTTATGTAGACAGCTTCCAAAAGTTCAAAAGGCTAATTAACTTCAAAGTCAATCTTAAAGAACCACGATAGCGTACATGCATACTTGTTTCTTTATATATAGAAAAAACTTTGCTTGACCACATAACACAAAAAGAAAGGTAAATTTTACAATATCCCATAAATTTTGGGTTATTAAATTCCTGACTGGATGGGGAAAGTTTTTAGAGGAAACTCTGAGACTAACTTATTCAAAAGACTGTTGCCGTAGGAATCTGGGGAGGAGTGTCTGAAGTTTATTACATTTGAGGTGAAAATTATGTGCAGTAGGAAAGTGAAGTTTAAAGATACTGAACTCAATCGATTCTTGTGCAATGCAATGAGAATTGAAACTAAACTTTTGAGGAGAAGAGCTTAATATCGAATATTCCAGTTTTGAGCAAAATCTATGTCTTTGGGTGCTTTTTTGTGGGGGTAGCTTGTTGTTTGTTTGTCCATAGAGAGCCCCTAGTGATGTAAATTGTGAGTTTTGGATGAGACTTATGTCCGAGTAGCTTAGGTTTTGTATATATGAATAGGATGTGCTACATTTTTTTTGTCTTCTCAAATTAAAAAAAGGAAAAAGGAAATGAATAGTCTATACTTCATTTCATTACTAGTTATGAGGAAATCTTACTTACCAAAAAACCTACAATCTGGGGACGTGTGCATCCTCCTTATAAATGACAAATAGTAAAATTAGAGATCTTTTCCTCCAGGAACATTTTATTTTGCAAGTTACATATACGGAGTCCAATGGGAAAATGTTAATATTAAAGTTCAAAGGGTTTTCTAAAACATTCTAATGTTTAGATGTGTTAATTGTGACGCCCCTGGGTTCACACACGGCTGCAGTCCGAGGTGAAACCATGGATGTCAAACCTGCCATGCACCACACCGTGCAGTGACACGTTTCACCATCACAATCACTATCTCTCTAGTGGAGTCAACAACAGGTGTAGGTACAAAGCAAGTGAAAAGTGAATCAACAATACTGGATGAAATGATAGAACACAATACATCTCATCAACGAACTAAACTGTAGTACATAGTCAAAATCTGAAATGAAATAAACTGGAGTTCTTACAATTCTCAAAATACAGTAAGTCTGAGTAAAGGAAATTAAGGCAACACAGCCTTTACAACTCTAGAATAAACTCTCAAATGTCTGACAACAACTACAGTGGAGCCCAAAGAAAAGTAATACATAGATAAATAAAATAAAGCTGAACACTAAAGTAGTCCGCTATCAACCTGTGGCTCTCCGTGCTCCTGGCTCGTGACCTGAAAAGGGGGAGGGACAACGAGCGTCAAAGCGCTAGCGAGCAACATCACAACCAACCCCAAGGGATAGGGCTCGTTGTATATGAAAATACAATAATGTATAATAGCATTAAATCATTATACAAACAGATATGGGTCTTAACACTTAGGGAAATACAACACGAGCATAGGTACGTCGAGCGAAATAATCCAAACAAGGAAACCCTCATGTATATACCTTGTATCTCAAATTGTAGATCCCTAAACACCAAGCCCGGAGTCTAACACATGAACAACAAAGAAAAGATAACCATCCCATTTCTAACAATAAACATATCTATGTCAAAATCTCGTAGTTGAAATAAGTGCTATGCACAGCTCATGCCACTATCATGTCCAACTACATAAAAATGTCATACTCAAATACCCAAATGTATATTATGCTCAAGGTTTAGCAAAAATTGCCCGACACGGGGTCTATAGTCGCTTATAGTCCAACACGAGGACTTTAGTCGCTTATAGTCCAACACGAGGACTTTAGTCGCTTATAGTCCAACACGAGGACTTTAGTCGCTTAGAGTCCAACACGAGGACTTTACATGAACCATGAAGTTACCACTAGTAAAGAAATGTCTATTTAACTCTTACACCTGTCTTGCTGTACAAATCTTAACTTTGTATCAGGAAAAGATCATCTTACATATATAGCATATGGGTTCAATCTATAAGTTTGTAAACAGCATGTGATTTCACAGAGATACGAAGAAAACGGGAAAATCTCAGATGAGTCGACTCATGCTCACTAATGAGTCGACTCAAGCCTCATGGGTCGACTCGTGACCAATAACGAGTCGACTGAACAGAAGGAAAAAGGCAACAGGAAACAACTTCGTGAGTCGACTCATGATTTTTATGAGTCGACTCATAGCTCATGGGTCGACTCGTATATTGACGAGTCGACTCAACAGAAGCAAAAAGGAAACATCATAACACTTCGTGAGTCGACTCATGACAGGTCATGAGTCGACTCAACCTGATGAGTCGACTCATGATGAGTTGTGAGTCGACTCACGGGCTAAAATCTGCATATAATGAACTGGAACTTGATCTAAACGTTACCCATTTCAATTCTTCTGATATACAACATATCTAACCTTCAATTTTACCCTATTATACAGTAAGAAAAACATATCTATCATGGGAAACAATCTCTTATAGGTTAGATCTAACATTTAGCCCTAAACATAAAGGAAAAACATTAAACCAATATAAATACTCATGTTTTTATCCTTTAAACAAAATTCCAGATCTGGGTTTTCATTAAAAACTGGTTGGTGGGGATTTAAAATCTTAAACACATGATTTCTAGCATTCACCCTATCAAGAGCATTGATTTATACTTGAAGATAAGGCTTAGGCTCAATAAAACTCATAAAAACGTTTATAAATAAATAAAAACATAGGGAAGGGTTTGGGTGAGATGCTACTCGCCTCAAATGCGAAGAATAGCAATCCCCTTCGCTGAAATCCAAGAGAAATGCTGAAATCCCCCAAAAATCGCCCAATAATCCCAAGAACGAGCTAGGGTTTGAAGGAGAGGAAGAGGGGTTAGGGTTTCTTGGGAGTTCAGATGAAAAATGAGAGTTTTCGGGTGAGGGAAGTATATATAAGTCAATGAAAACCCGACCCGAAACCCAGCAAACCCGACCCAAAACCACCCAGAAAAACGTCGATAAGTCGACTCATGATATGTCATGAGTCGACTCATGACTCATGGGTCGACTCATAAATTATGAGTCGACTCAGCAGAAAGAAAATGGGAACAGGACTCGACATCATGAGTTGACTTATGACAGGCGCAAGTCGACTCAACCTGATCAGTCGACTCATGACATGTTATGAGTCGACTCATGAACAAAAATCTGCATACTTCGATTTCTTTTGCACACGATTTGCAAACTTGCAACTCATCCTCATACCTGAGGCATATACACATGCTCATAAGCTCAAATATCATTTTCCATGCATGACCATGCAACAAAGATATTTATAATATATATTAAATATCTTTATTCACTCATGTACACACTTGCAAGTTGTCAAAATTAACGGGGTCTTACATTCTTCCCCCCTTAAAAGAATTTCATCCTCAAAAAATTCAGAAATCATATCTAACTCGCAATGATGCTTGAAAAGCACAACAAGGGTCTAATCCAACCCGCACACATACTCATTCACATATATCAATCACTAAAATAAGCATATAGTGACATTTACACTTAACGATCTACAATGGTAATATTCTTATTCGACCCCTAACCTAACGGAACTAGTACGTCGGGCGAAAAATCCAAACAAGGAACCCCCCATGCATATACCATGTGTTCCACAAGATTAGGAATTAGATAAAAATACTATCATTCTAGCGTTAAGTATAGGTGTCAAGGTATTCATATAAATATACAAGTAGGAATTTACGTCATAAATACTTTAGTTAATTTACCTGCTCAAATAAGTGTGGGTAGTCGCGTCGCATGTCCTCCTCACGCTCCCAAGAAGCTTCCTCCACTCCACTTCGGTTCCACCGAACTTTCACCAATGGAATCACCTTGTTTCTGAGTCTCTTGTCTTCTCTAGCAAGAATAGATACCGGGATCTCTATAGTAGTCAAATCATCCTGAAGCTCAATCTCCGATGAATCCAACACTCGCTGCTGCTCCTCGTCATGCAAGTGCTTCTTGAGCATAGAAATGTGGAATACATTGTGTATACTAGACATAGAAGCTGGAAGATCTAGTCTGTATGACACAGCTCCAATGCGCTCCAAAATCTGAAATGGTCCAATATACCTCGGTGCAAGCTTCCCTCGCCTCCCGAATCGCTGCACGCCTTTCATAGGCGACACCTTCAGCATAACCAAATCCCCAATCTGAAACTCGAGGGGTCTTCGTCTTTTATCTGCATAGCTCTTCTGCCGACTCTGAGCGGCTAGGATCCGTTCCCTGATCAAGGCTACCTTCTCAGTAGTCTGCCTTACTAACTCTGGCCCAAGCATCAAGCTGTCCTCCGGCTCGGCCCAACATATCGGTGATCTACAAGGTCTCCCATATATGCTTCATACAGGGCCATACCGATCGTCGCTTGATAACTATTGTTATAAGCGAACTCTACCAGTGGAATATGATCCTCCCAACTGCCTTGGAAGTCAATGACACATGCCCGCAACATGTCCTCCAACACCTGATTCACCCTCTCTGTCTGACCATCCGTCTGTGGGTGGAATACACTACTATAAGATAGCTTGCTGCCAAATGAGTCCTGGAAACTCCTCCAAAAGTGTGAAGTGAAAACTGATCCTCGATCCGACACAATCGTGTCTGGTACTCCGTGAAGTCGAACTATCTCCCGAATGAAGATCCTCGCATAGGTCTCGGCTGTATAGGTGGTCCTTACTGGAATAAAATGTGCTGACTTCGTCAACCGGTCTACTATCACCCAAACTGAATCATTCCCCTTCTTCGACTTCGGCAACCCCACTATAAAATCCATGGAAATATCTGCCCACTTCCACTCCGGAATAGGCAAAGGCTGAAGGGTCCCTGCGGGTCTCTGATGCTCTTCCTTCACCTGCTGACAGGTAAAACATCTAGCCACATAGTCTGCAATCGCTCTCCGCATACCACTCCACCAGAAACGTCTCTTCAGGTCCTTGTACATCTTGGTAGTCCCTGGATGTACTGTGTACCGAGTACGATGTGCCTCATCAAACAACTCCCTCTTCAGCTCTGAACTAGCTGGCATGACCAACCTACCCTTCATCCGTAGGCCTCCATCTGCTCCAACGGTCCAATCAGCCTTAGGCTCCTTGGAAATCTCCCCCTTACGGGTTTGAATCCAAGAGTCCTCCAACTGTGCCCTGACAACCCTATCACTCCAAGATGGCTGCACTGACATAGCTCCCAAAAACGCACTGGTTCCTCCAATCTCGGGTCGAAAATCAAACTGGCTAAGAGTGATAAGATCTCTATGCAATGAACACCTCAAAGCCGCAATCCGATGTCGACGCTTCCTACTCAAGGCATCTGCTACGACGTTCGCCTTCCCTGGATGATACTGAATCGCGAACTCGTAGTCCTTGATGAACTCAATCCACCTCCTCTGTCTCTGGTTGAGTTCCTTCTGAGAAAAGAGATACTTCAGACTCTGATGGTCTGTGAATAGCTCGAACTGCACTCCATACAGATAGTGCCTCCATGACTTCAGTGTAAACACCACTGCTGCTAACTCCAAGTCATGAGTGGGATAGTTCTGCTCATGCACCCTCAACTGTCGTGAGATATAGGCTACCACCCTCTGAGTCTGCATCAATACTCCTCCTAGGCCTGCCAATGATGCATCCGTGTACACCACGAATGTCCTGTCGTTGCTCGGAATAATCAGAACCGGCGCTGTAGTCAACTTAGCCTTCAAAACATCAAAGGCCTTCTGGCACTCCGTGCTCCATATAAACTGTACACCCTTCTTCGTAAGGTGTGTAATCAGCGTCGCAATCTTCGAGAAGTCCTGAATGAACTTCCTGTAATATCCAGCTAAACCCAGAAAGCTGCGAATCTCTGTCACCATCTTCGGTGGCTCCCAATCAAGAACTGCCGTGACCTTAGTCGGGTCCACTGCTATGCCCTCTCTGCTGATGATGTGGGCAAGAAATCTGACTTCGAAAAGCCAAAATTCGCACTTGCTGAACTTAGCATATAGCTGATGCTCCTGAAGGGTCCTCAACGCTATCCGTAGATGCTCCTCGTGCTCCGCCTCTGATCTCGAGTAGATAAGAATATCGTCGATAAAGACGATCACAAACTGATCTAAAAAGGGACGGAAAACCCGGTTCATCAAATCCATGAATACTGCGGGTGCATTGGTCAACCCAAATGACATGACCAAAAACTCGAAGGATCCATATCGAGTAAGAAAAGCGGTCTTGGGAATATCCATCTCCCGAACCCACAACTGATGATAGCCAGAACGAAGATCAATCTTCGAGAAATACTGCGCTCCTTGCAGCTGGTCAAACAAGTCATCAATCCTAGGTAGTGGATACCTATTCCGGATCGTGACCTTGTTCAACTCTCTATAATCTATGCATAATTTCATACTACCGTCCTTCTTCTTCACGAAGAGGACCGGTGCGCCCCACGGAGAATGACTCCGACGAATAAAACCCTGAGCTAACAACTCGTCCAACTGGGTCTGCAGCTCTCTCATCTCAGCTGGTGCCATGCGATAGGGTGCGCGGGATATCGGGGCTGTGCCTGGCTGCAACTCAATACAAAACTCAACCTCTCTCACAGGAGGTAACCCAGGTATGTCCTGAAAGACATCCGAAAAATCTGAGACAACTCTAGTCTCCAATAACTCGGCTCCCTGATCCCGTCGTAGCACCTCCTCGATGTACGCCAGAAACGACTCCGCAAATCGGTTGCCCTGAGAGGTGGCTACAATCAACTCGGACCCATCGGACGCTCGCAACTTGACTGTCTTCGCAAAGCAGTCAATACTAATATGGTAGGACGACAACCAATCCATACCAAGAATAACATCAAACTCGGACATATGCAACACTATCAGATCAACTATGAACTCCGACTCGTCTAGACTGACGGTACACCTCCTACACACGCTCTCCAGAAGCGATACCTCACCTAAAGGGGTGGAAACTGACAAAGGGGTGTCTAGTGGCTGAGCTACAAGCTGGAGTCTAGCCATGAATGCATGCGAGATGAAAGAATGCGAAGCTCCCGAATCAAATAGAATACGGGCAGGAAAGGAATTCACAAGGAACGTACCCTCCACAACTGCTCCGCTGGCACCGTGATCACGGGGAACAACTGCATAAACTCTGCCTGTAGCTGAAGTCTGATCAACTGCTAATGCTGGGGAGTATGGAACAATCTGCCCCTGGGGTGCCTCCTGAACTGCTCGAACCTGCCCCTCTGCCCTCTGCGTCACTGGCGGTGCCTCAAGTCTGTTCGGCTGACCCTGTCCTCTGCCCTGCTGTCGCTGCGGCGGCTGGTTCGGGCCCTTGCCCTGCTGAGCTCCTGCTGGTGCACTACGACACTCTGAAGCCTTGTGCCCGAATTTGTGGCAGTTGAAACAAGAACCCTAGAACTTGCGCTGCTGGTGCGCTCGCTGACCCTGCTGGGGTCCCTTCTTATGAGGGCCCTGATGCTGCTGCTGGTGTCCAGAAAAGCCTCTCTTGTTCTTGCCCTTATCACTACTCTGCCCTGTCTTGGTCTTCCCCTCCTTGTCCTTCTGGAACATAGAGGTCTCGATCTCCTGAGAAGTGGCAGCCTCAGCTACCTCCCTAACTGAATAGAATCTCCTCGACACGAGGTATCGTCGGAGATTTGGGCGAAGCCCAGCCAAAAACATCTGAGCCTGACGCTCTCCGGTCTGCCACATGCCCGTGAAATGCAATACCTCCATAAACCTGCTCTCAAACTCTGCCACGGTCATGTCTCCCTGAGTCAACCGGGATAACTCGAGCTCCTTCCCAGTCCGTGCTGAGGAAGAGACATACTGTCTGTCAAAGAAGTAAATGAAGTCCTCCCATGTGAGGGTCATCCTCTGCTCTGGAGTAAACTGTAGCCGGTACCACCTCCCGGCATCTCCCTTCAAGCTATAAGATGCCAATCTCTGCTTCTGCACCGAGTCCACACTGAGTATATCGAGGATACTGCTCACATCCTCCTTCCACTTGTGGGCTGCAAGAGGGTCTGGTGACCCCTGAAACTCTGGTGCCCTCATCTTCTGATATCTCTCTACCATGCGGAGCTAAGCTTCCTGCTCCGTGGCTCTAACAGGTGCTGCTGGAGGAAGAACTGCAAGCGCTACCTCTGGATCTCTCTCTCTGATCGGGACGGCTGGTATCCCCGGCTGCTGAGCTACTGGTGGTGGTGGTTTCCGTGGTGCTATGTGAGTCGTCACCATCTCCTCGATAGCTGCCATCCGAGCAATAAGAGGGGCCATGAGATCCACCAGATACTGAGGAGCCTGCTGCGGCTCGGGTGGGACCTGCTGGGGCTCGGACTGAGCTGGCTGCTGATTAGGTGGAGTCTGCTGTGACTCTGCCTGGCTAGCTCTCTTGGTACGGGGCCTACCTCGTCCTGCCATCTCTCTCCTGATGGTAAGAAAAACAAAAGTCCATAAATCAAAATAGACCTTTATAAATAGCGTATCTTAATACAATTTTTCACAACATATAGTATTCACACAAATACTTTGAATTTATGTAAAAATAGTTGTCAAAAAAAAATATTCTCAATTTTGAGATATACGCATATATCGTCCTCACTCATACTAGGAAATCCTTAGCGGACTCTACACATGAATCCTAGGAAACTCTAACCTAGCTCCACAACTCGACACAGGATGATCCTAGGAATTCTGGAACTAGAGCTCTGATACCAACTGTGACGCCCCTGGGTTCACACACGGCTGCAGTCCGAGGTGAAACCATGGATGTCAAACCTGCCATGCACCACACCGTGCAGTGACACGTTTCACCATCACAATCACTATCTCTCTAGTGGAGTCAACAACAGGTGTAGGTACAAAGCAAGTGAAAAGTGAATCAACAATACTGGATGAAATGATAGAACACAATACATCTCATCAACGAACTAAACTGTAGTACATAGTCAAAATCTGAAATGAAATAAACTGGAGTTCTTACAATTCTCAAAATACAGTAAGTCTGAGTAAAGGAAATTAAGGCAACACAGCCTTTACAACTCTAGAATAAACTCTCAAATGTCTGACAACAACTACAGTGGAGCCCAAAGAAAAGTAATACATAGATAAATAAAATAAAGTTGAACACTAAAGTAGTCCGCTATCAACCTGCGGCTCTCCGTGCTCCTGGCTCGTGACCTGAAAAGGGGGAGGGACAACGAGCGTCAAAGCGCTAGCGAGCAACATCACAACCAACCCCAAGGGATAGGGTTTGTTGTATATGAAAATACAATAATGTATAATAGCATTAAATCATTATACAAACAGATATGGGTCTTAACACTTAGGGAAATACAACACGAGCATAGGTACGTCGAGCGAAATAATCCAAACAAGGAAACCCTCATGTATATACCTTGTATCTCAAATTGTAGATCCCTAAACACCAAGCCCGGAGTCTAACACATGAACAACAAAGAAAAGATAACCATCCCATTTCTAACAATAAACATATCTATGTCAAAATCTCGTAGTTGAAATAAGTGCTATGCACAGCTCATGCCACTATCATGTCCAACTACATAAAAATGTCATACTCAAATACCCAAATGTATATTATGCTCAAGGTTTAGCAAAAATTGCCCGACACGGGGTCTATAGTCGCTTATAGTCCAACACGAGGACTTTAGTCGCTTATAGTCCAACACGAGGACTTTAGTCGCTTATAGTCCAACATGAGGACTTTAGTCGCTTAGAGTCCAACACGAGGACTTTACATGAACCATGAAGTTACAACTAGTAAAGAAATGTCTATTCAACTCTTACACCTGTCTTGCTGTACAAATCTTAACTTTGTATCAGGAAAAGATCATCTTACATATATAGCATATGAGTTCAATCTATAAGTTTGTAAACAGCATGTGATTTCACAGAGATACGAAGAAAACAGGAAAATCTCAGATGAGTCGACTCATGCTCACTAATGAGTCGACTCAAGCCTCATGGGTCGACTCGTGACCAATAACGAGTCGAATGAACAGAAGGAAAAAGGCAACAGGAAACAACTTCGTGAGTCGACTCATGATTTTTATGAGTCGACTCATAGCTCATGGGTCGACTCGTATATTGACGAGTCGACTCAACAGAAGCAAAAAGGAAACATCATAACACTTCGTGAGTCGACTCATGACAGGTCATGAGTCGACTCAACCTGATGAGTCGACTCATGATGAGTTGTGAGTCGACTCACGGGCTGAAATCTGCATATAATGAACTGGAACTTGATCTAAACGTTACCCATTTCAATTCTTCTGATATACAACATATCTAACCTTCGATTTTATCCTATTATACAGTAAGAAAAACATATCTATCATGGGAAACGATCTCTTATAGGTAAGATCTAACATTTAGCCCTAAACATGAAGGAAAAACATTAAACCAATATAAATACTCATGTTTTTATCCTTTAAACAAAATTCCAAATCTGGGTTTTCATTAAAAACTGGTTGGTGGGGATTTAAAATCTTAAACACATGATTTCTAGCATTCACCCTATCAAGAGCATTGATTTATACTTGAAGATAAGGCTTAGGCTCAATAAAACTCA
>BQKN01066225.1:18615-35595 GCA_022839385.1 Asparagus kiusianus
TGAAAATTCATGGGTTATAGCTCACGAAATCGCGAAATATGCACTCCGCTTAATTGTCTGCATCGGGCCGAAAAGGGGCGTAAATGAACAAATTTTATGAGTTATAGCTCAAAAATCGTGAAATTTGACTCCACCGAGTTATTTGCCATCGGACAAAACCATCAAAGTTAGGAAAAATCATTGCCTATAGCTCATGAACTCGTAAAATTTGAATAATGGATTATAAACCATAAAATCATGCCCGGGTCGAAACGGACCAAAGCGATTGAAAACCCATGGGTTATAACCCATGAAATTGCAATACTTGAACTCCGCCTAATTATTCGCCGTCGGTCCCAAACTCTCGAGAAGGGTTTCAATAATAACGAGTTATAGCTCATGAAATCATCTGGTTTGAATTCAGCTATGATATTTTGACACGAGGCGTTGAACAGACCAAAATGGTCAGAAATCGTTCGGAGAATAGCTAATGAAATCGTCGGTTTTGACAATTCCAACACCCGGCCGAAACAAAAGAAAATTATCAAAATTCATGAGTTACAGCCCATGAAATCGTCGGTTTTGAATTCAACAAAGATTTCTGGCACCGGGTCGAAACGGACCGAAACTGACAAAATAGGTCAAAAATCATGGGTTATAGCTCACCAAATCGTGAAATATGCACTCCACCTAATTGTCTGCACCGGGCCGAAAAGGGTCGTAAGTGGGCAAATTTCGTGGGTTATAGCTCACGGAATCGTGAAATTCGACTCCACCGAGTCATTTGCCGTCGGACGAAACCGTCGATGTTGCGAAAAAAATGTTGCCTATAGCTCATGAAATCGTGAAATTCGAACAATGGGTTATAACCCATGAAATTGTGCCCGGGTCGAAACGGAGCGAAACAGTCGGAAAACCATGGGTTATAACCCATGAAATCGTAATATTTGAACTCCACCTAATTATTCACCATCGGTCCCAAACTCTTGAGAAGGGTCAATAATCACGTGTTATAACTCATGAAATCATCGGTTTTGAATTCGGCAAAGATATTTTAACACGGAGCGTTGACCAGACCAAAATGGTCAGAAATCGTACGTACAATAGCTCATGAAATCGTCGGTTTTGACATTTCCAAAACCCTATTGAAACAAAAGAATATGGTCAAAATTCACAGGTTACAGCTCATGAAATCGTCGATTTTGAATTCGGAAAAGATTTTTGGCGCTGGTGGAAAGGGACCGAAACTGACAAAATGTGTGAAAAATCATGGGTTATTGCTCACGAAATCGCAAAAAATGTACTCTACCTAATTGTCTACACTGGGCCGAAGAGGTGTGTAAATGGATAACTTTCGTGGGTTATAGCTCACGAAAATCATGATATTTGACTCCATCAAGTGATTTGCCATCGAACGAAACCGTCAAATTTGGGCCAAAATTGTTGCTTATAACTCATGAACTCGTGAAATTCGAACAATGGGTTATAACCCATGAAATCGTGCCCGGGTCAAAACGGACCAGAGATCGAAAAACGATGGGCTATAACCAATGAAATCGTGATATTTGAACTCTACCTAATTATTTACCGTCAGGCCCAAACACACGAGAAGGGTTAGCAATCACGTGTTAGAGCTCATGAAATCATCGGTTTTGAATTCGGCAAAGATATTTTGACACGGGGCGTCGAACAGACCAAAATGGTCAGAAGTCATACGGATAATAACTCATGAAATCATCAGTTTCGACATTTCTAACACCCGGCCGAAACAGAAGAAAATGGTTAAAACTCACGAGTTACAGCTCATGAAATCGTCAGGTTTGAATTTGGTAAAGATTTCGGTCGCTGGATCGAAACAGACAGAAGCTGACAAAATGAGTGAAAATTCATGGGCTATAGCACACGAAATTACAAAATATGCACTCTACTTAATTGTCTGCACCGGGCCGAAAAGGGTAGTAAGTGGCCAAATTTTGTGGGCTATAGCTCACAGAATCGTGAAATTTGACTCCGCTGGGTCATTTATGGTCAGACGAAACCATAGAAATTGGGCAAAAATCGTTGCCTTTAGCTCATGAACTCGTGAAATTAGAACAATGGGTTATAACCCATAAAATCGCGTCATGGTCAAAACGGATTGAAGCGATCGAAAAAGCAAGGGTTATAACCAATGAAATCGTGGTATTTAAACTCCGCCTAATTATTTTCCGCTGGGCCCAAACACACGAGAAGGGTTAGCAATCACGTGTTATAGCTCACGAAATCATCTATTTTGAATTCGGCAATGATATTTTGACACGGGGCGTCGAACGGACCAAAATGGTCAGAAATCATACGGACAATAGCTCATGAAATTGTCAGTTTTGATATTTTTGACACCCGGCCGAAACAGAAGAAAATTGTCAAAATTTATGGGTTACAGCTCTTGAAATCGTCAGTTTTGAATTCGGCAAAGATTTCTGGTGCCGGGTCGAAACGGACCGAAACTGACAAAATAGGTTAAAAATCATGGGTTATAGCTCACGAAATCACAAAATATGCACTCCGCCTAACTGTCCATATCTGGCCGAAAAGGGCTGTAAATGGATAAATTTTGTGGGTTATAGCTCACGAAATCGTGAAATTTGACTCTGCCGAGTCCTTTGCCGTCGGACGAAACCGTCAACGTTGCTCAAAAATTGTTGCCTATAGCTCATGAACTCTTGAAATTCGAATAATGGGTTATAACCCATGAAATCACGTCCGGGTCGAAACAGACCGAAACGGTCAGAAAACCATAGCTTATAACTCATGAAATCGCGATATTTGAACTCCGCCTAATTATTCTCCGTCGGGCCCAAACGCACGAGAAGGGTCAATAATTACGTATTATAGCTCATGAAATCAGTGGTTTTGAATTCGGCAAAGATATTTTAATACGGAGCGTCGACCAGACGAAAATGGTCAGAAATCATATGGAAAATAGCTCATGAAATCGTCGGTTTCAACATTTCCAACACCCGATCGAAACAAAAGAAAATGTTCAAAATTCACGAGTTACAGCTCATGAAATCTTTAGTTTTGAATTCAATAAAGATTTCTGGTGTCGGGTGGAAACAGACTGAAACTGAAAAAAATTAGGAAAATCATGGGTGATAGCTCACGAAATCGCGAAAAATGTACTCCACCTAATTCTCTGCACCGGTCTGAAAGGGGCATAAATGGACAAATTTCGTGGGTTATATCTCATGAAAATCATGAAATTTGACCCCACCAAGTCATTTGCCATCGGGCGAAACCATCGACGTTGTGCAAAATTTGTTGCCTATAGCTCATGAACTCATGAAATTCCATCAATGGGTTATAACCCATGAAATCGTGCCTGGGTCGAAACGGACCAAAGCGATCGAAAAACCATGGGTTATAACTAATGAAATCGCAATATTTGAAGGTTTCATAATTATTTGCCGCCGGGCCCAAACGCACGAGAAGGGTTAGCAATCACGTGTTATAGCTCATGAAATCATCGGTTTTGAATTCGACAAAGATATTTTGACATGGGGCATCGAATAAACCAAAATGGTCAGAAATTATACAGGTAAACTCATCAAATCGTCAGTTTTGATATTTTCGACACCCGGCCTAAACAGAAGAAAATGGTCAAAATTCATGGGTTACAGCTCATGAAATCGTCGGGTTTGAATTCGAGAAAGATTTCCGGCATCGGGTTGAAATGGACAGAAGCTGACAGAATGAGTGAAAATTCATGGGTTATAGCTCACAAAATCGCTAAATATTCACTCCGCTTATGTGACGCCCCAGAGTTCACACAAGGCTGCAATCCAATGTGAAACTCAGATTGTCAAACCTGCCATGCACCAACATCGTGCAACAACATGTTTCACCATCACAGTTACCATATCTCTAGTATAATCAACGAACAAGTGAAGGTACAAACAGACAAATAATAAAGAAGTAGTACAAAGAAAAGAATAATCACAGAGGAAGTATAGATAAACAACATCATCAGGGCCCAACTGTAAATAAATAAGGTATCTCTGAAACTGAAATAAATATAGTATGTCTCATCGAAAGAGTCAAATAAAATCTCTCTAAGACACTCGGCCTCTACAAAAATAAAATCACAATCTCTAGAGTTTGAAAATAAACATCTAAATGTGGAGCTCTGAAATAACTACAAATGTAAATAACTAGATAGAATCTAAGATGCAATCTAATCAACCTGCGACTCTCCGCACGTTGGACTTGATGTCTGAAATAGGGGAAAACAACAAGCGTCAAAGTGCTAGCAGAATTATCTCCACCGCCCCCAAGGGGTAGGGGTAGGAGTATATAAGAAAATAGAGTCAGTACATATAATTCTAAATGGAGATTGGTATTTAGAAATCCACAACATGAGAATTAGTACGTCAAGCAAAATAATCCAAACAAGAAAACCCTCATGTATATACCATATCTCAAATTATGAATCGCTAAATATCAATTCTAATCCTATGAATGAAAACAGTACATGAAAGAAAAATACTCCAAACCTCAACCATAATAAGCCAATGTCACATCTCGAACTACCCTCGGATAGTTGTGTGATGCCCCTGTTTTCACACATGGCTGCAGTTCAAGATTAACCCAGAGATGTCAAACCTATCATGCACACACACTGTGCAATAACAAGTTTTACCAATCACAGCAATATCCTCTAGTGGAATCAAAATAAAGTGCAGGTATAAAACAGACAAAAGAAATGAAATAACTACAATAGACATGATATAGAAAGAAGTATCTTATAAATAAATCATGTCTCAATGAACGACCTGGAATATATCTGATATCCAAAATGAATAAATATGTCTCGACAAGAAACAACTGAAAATCGTACTAATGCACACTGCCTTTACACTATTAAATAAACCCTAATGTCTGAACAAAAATATAAAACTACGATGGAGCCTCTAATAAATCTCATGTGACGGCGACTATGCAAGAACTCTGTCATCCTGCGACTTCCCGGTACTCCGAATTACCTAAAAGAATATTAGAAGAAAAAGAGCAACAAAAAGAGCAACAAAAAGAGCATCAGAGCGCTATAGCAAGATCACCTCCATCCGCCCCTAGGGGAAGGGCTACTAGATGGAGTGGATGCTCTATCTATTAAGCATAGTCTACCTAGATTATTTTCTCCCGTATCTTATGGAATTAATATTTAAACACCTACAATACGAGACGTAGTACGTTGAGCGAGATAATCCAAACAAGGAAACCCTCATGTATATATCATATGTCCCGAATTGTAAACATCTAAACATTAATACTGAACTAAAGATAAACAATCTAAATGAAATCAACAATTAAAAATCCACAACATGAGACTGGTACGTCGAGCGAAATAATCCAAATAATAAAACCCTCATGTATATACTGTTGGCCTTCTTGTTTTGATGATGTTTAACAAACAATTTATAACTAATGTTGTTTGTCTAGTGTTTGTGTTTTCGTATCTATTGTAGACAAACAATAAGTTGGAGGATGGATGGAATAGAGCTTCAACAATCATATCTAATGGAGGTTGGCGGAATAGTGGAGTGAAGCAATGTACATTCAAGTTAAAGATCCAAGTTCTAGCTTCATCCGCAAGTGTACCAAGTTGAGCTACATCGAAGATGTATCAAGCTTGGGTATATTTAGTTTAGGTTTTATATTATGTGTGTTAGTACTTTAAGCTCAATCATATATACACACACATATTTAGTTTATATATATATAGAACACAAGTTTTGGTTTTCATGTTTATAAATATGAAATTACATATTTCATATTTATTATTGTGATTTGGTTTAAATACTTAGATATGAAACAAATATATTTTCATAACTCATATATTTTATTTTCTATTGTATTTGTGAAAATATTGTATTCTCAGTTTATGGACTTAATAACAATCATATACATCTTTTATTAAGTCTACATAATCATTTTGTATTGTTTCAAAACATGGTTAAGCTAAAATGTCAAAACTCATATGTTCATATTTTTATGTTTTGGACTATTTTGCAAAATGATGATTTTTCACAAATGGAAAATGCAATTTGAAAAATTCTTTTTGTAACATGTTCATTTACATGCTTATATACATTTCCTAAAGTTTCATTATTTTTGGACTTCATTTGTTATTTTTAACATATTTTTAAAAGTCTCAAAATCTGTTTCAAAACTGTCATTTCATATATCAGTTTGCGGTCGACCGCCACGGTCGACCGCGCCTGTATATTTTCCTGAGTGGGCAGCAGAAACTTTCGCGGTCGACTGTCACGGTCGACCGTCAGCTCAAAAATTACCACGGTCGACCGCGTAAGTCTCTGGAAGTTTTCTGAGTTTCAAAGCTGGCTCGCGGTCGACCGCGAGTTTTCCACGGTCGACCGTCGTTCACCCCAATAGCTCTTTTTGTAAATATTCATTTTCCTGATTTTCTGGGATTTTTGTTGTTTTGTTTGGGGTGTTGGCTGTTGGTTTCTCTTCCTATAAAAACCCCTCAACCCCTCTTCTACCAGTAAGAATTGGAGAAAGTTTTAAACAAGTTTAAGAGGGTTTTACAATTTGTTTAGTTTGTTTTTTGGGGTTTTCTTTTACAAAGAGGAGCTTGCATCATCTGTTGAGGAGTTCATCTTCAATATCTTCTCATCCTCTCTTTGTGTTTATAGAGAAGTTTTCTAACTCTTTTCTCTAGCAATATTATTATTAATTTTTCATATTCCTATTATTGCTAGTTTGCTATTTGAGTTAGATTTGATTTTACTCATTGTTTACACACACCCACATTGAGCTTATTGTATTTACATTCATAGTATAATTTGGATTGTGGGGTTGTAACAATTGAGTGTGAGCTTTCATTGTGTTCTCATCCATATTAGAGAATAAACAATTATTGTAATTGTGTCTTATTGTGAGAATCACTTTGTAATATACTTGTACACCGAGAGAAGTGTGTGGCGAGAGTCGGGGATCATCCCAAGAGGAGTGGCGTCGGTTGACGAACCTAGGGAAAGGTTGTAACCGAGCACTTGAGGGAGACACGTCTAGTTCAACACTTGAGAGGGTGTAGAGTGAGATTGCAAGAGTGTGTGAGTTGTAGAGATTTCGGAAACTAGAAAACCATATTGTATGGTGTAAACGTTATTCGGGTAAACGTAGAAAACCCGGTTGTGATAGTGGAGATCTCCTCGAGGTGAGGAGCGGAGACGTAGGTCAAGTGGTTAGACCGAACTCCGTGAACATACCCTTTTTATTTGTGATTGCATTGGCGTTCTTATTCTTGTGTTCATATATTATATCGCCTTTGTATATTGCTCTTCATTTTGCCCTATCTCTTTTGTAGTTAGTTTATTTTACCCTTGTGTTAGTTTATATATCCTTGCTCATATAGTTGTAATATCTAATTTCTAGGATATATTTATTTGTTCATATTGCTTATTCTTGCTTGTAATATATTGTATATCTATCTTGCAAGAATAATTTTTAATTAGTTTTAATTGGCATAAAATCGGATTAGATTAGCATAAGACCCTAATCACCCCCCCTCTAGGGTCTAACATATACCATATGTCTCAAATTGTGAATCGCTAATCATTGCTCCCAACCTAAGAATAAAATAAAACAATACAGAAAGTAAAGACATCAACATATTGTATTCATAATATCTTCTACTGTCACTGGGAAGATAGAATGAATACCGACACAAATCTCGTGTACTTTCAAATGCAAAGTACTCAAGGTCATATATTTCAGCAATGAGTCATATACATAACTGGCATCCGCCAAAGAATCTGGCTATCAACAATCGTCTCAATGCAAATCCTTGCAAGATTCTGATTCATAGCATCATCATGCGGGACGAACTACCCGGTCGGTATCCTAACAATGTACACGGCTCATTAGTCTCATCGCATCTCTGTACGTAACACGAGTGCGGGACGTACTACTAAGTAGGCATCCTAGAAATATGGCTCACAAGCCTCATCACATCCTAGTGTAGACGGACTGCTAGATAAAGCATCCAAACCCGACTCGATGGCCTGTATAAATAGAATATCAACGCACTAACCCCGTAGTACTGAACCGAGCTCATCAATTATATCCAGAAGATGTGTGTATAATATGTACTAAACTCTTTCTCAAAGTAATCGGGTCAAAACCTATCATAATTCCTTTCAGCATACTCATGTGTGTGCTACTACACTATTTGTGAATTTACGTATAAAGAAGTGCGGGTCAAAACCCATAAACTTATCTCAAACAGATGCAAAACAAAAATTCAGGCAACAGCCTTAGTAGTCGACCACTAGACTTAGTAGTCGACTACACTGAGTCCATCCAGACTCTGTAACAACATATATCAGTATTAGTAGTCGACTATTAAGAATATTAGTCGACTATTCTGCAAATATATAATTTCTGTTATACTTAACTGGGTACGAGTAGCCGACTACTAAGCTTAATAGTTGACTATGTCAAGACACACATTCTTTCGTGCACAACTAGTGCTTATGTCAATTATACATATCATGACTTTAAAATAAAATTTTATACTTAGCATATGCAACAAGAATTATCTGAATCAACAAATTAAATTATTATATCTTCCAAATTAGGGTTTAGCATCCTAATTAAATAATTTCTTCAATTATCTCATATGTAAACAAAGTGATTATCAATACATGATAAAAACTACAAATGAACAGAGGTAAAATTTATTTAAAAATATTTATATTAGTTTGGTATCACAAACCTAGGGTTTAAGCATGATTAATTAACATGAAAACTCAAAGAAACCTTCACGTAATATATCAATTATTTCAAATCAGCATATCTGCAGTTTTTTACAAAACATATTATTAGTAACTTGAGTATATATTTCTCTAGACAAACTCTTTTTAAGAATAGCTTTCTGTTTTGGAATCTAGATCCACATAGCTATTATTTGGCACTAGTTTGGTTTAGTTTGGAGTTTATATGATATCTCAAATTTTTAATTAAAGGTTACACAGGTGTAGTAGTTTTCTGCAGAATATGTCATTAGTAAATTGAGTATATCTTTCTCTATAAAAACTCTTTCTTAGAATGGTTTTCCGTTTTGGAATATAGGTTCATATAGCTTTCATTTGATACTAGTTTTGCGGTTTGGAGTTTATATGATGTCTCAAATTTTTAGTTAAATGTTATACATGTGCAGAAGTTTTCTACAATCTATGATGAAAACAAAACTAAACCGCTTTATAATTCAATTAGACAAAAAATTAGGGTTAATACACGAGTTAAACATAATTATCAAGTTTAAAAAATGAAAATTTAATCACCCCTAATGATCATGATCACATTACTATCATAAACAATTAGGAAAAGCTAATGATCTAACATTGGGTTAAGATTTATCATCAAAAATCTCATCTTTATCATATTAGGTTAAGCCTTAAGCATGAAAACATTGATTAAACACTCTTATAATCATTAAACACTATGGTGATGAGTTTGTATGCATATGATCTTGCCTTATCACATGTGCAAGCCTCTGAAACTGATGTGAAATGACTCCTCGTCGCCAAACATCGTAGATCTCGCCTTTTCCTCGCTTCTCGCCTCACAAGACGCTCCCAAAATCTCAACTTTAGAGCTAGGATTTGAAAGAGATGAAGAGGGGATACTAGGGTTTGAAACTTTGATGAAAAGATGATAATATATATATATATATATATATATATATATATATATATATGCAAACCCGAAATAAACCCGTTTGACCCGAACCAGGAAACCTAGTCTGACTAGGAAAATAAGCTTTGGTATTTTGACTGTAACTTTCTTATTTGACCTCATAATGAGGTGATTTAAGATTTGTTGGAAATTTGCTGAAGAGACCTAAAACTTTGGTCTTTTGAGTTTTTCCAGATTCAAATTTTATTGGTGTGTAAAATACATAAACTCTTAACTGGTCATTTTTCCAGATTTCTCTTCGTACATGTTTTGTGCATTTGCACTCATATATTCACAAATATACATTGAATTGATCTCAAATCAATTCCTATCATACTCAAACATCAAAATATATTATATTTTCACCATAAACATATTTATTATTATTTTTAAGATAATATTCAAATTTTTGGGGTTTTACAAGTTGAGGCAGTCATAAGGAAATATCATCCAAGTCAATATCATCATAGGTCATATCATATATGCCACGTATCAAAGGTGTACCCTACTCTTAGGTAATCTAACATGGAAACAAACTACAACTGTGTGTATATGTCTTTATCACATAACGATACTTTTATAAGGTTCTCACATTCACATGTGAATTCAACGTCCTTACTCAATCGTTCTACGACAATAGGTTTTATCTCCCATATTCAAGATGATGCATCCAGATGATCGTACCACGGAGTATAGGTTTATTAGCCCAATTCGAAAACATATCGATCATCTTCGAGTATTAGTACCGCCGAGGTCTCATTACGGGATAACGTCCAAATACTCCTAGTGTGGTACAGCCGAGGTCTCATTACGGGATAAACGTCCACACCAAAACATCCCCAACATATAAGTATGCATTATTATGTGTTATACCAAAACCTATAAACTCAAGCATGTTTTGTGCATCTCCACTATGCATATATATTTATTTAAGAACATAAATCAAGCATTAGTGCATGTATCTCAATGTGCGTGTCAATATTCCGTGTTCACAAACACCTCAAGTGAAACAGGTTATAAACATCATATTACATCTCAGATAGATCGAGAAAATCCCTCAAAAACAGCATATACGAGTCAAAACATGCACAGTCTTCTATCTATTAGGCGGTCGACCGCGCCCTATGCGACGGTCGACCGGCTCGCTGTCATCAGCCTGCTTTCTGCAGGTTTGTGATTTTGTATTCGTGCGTGTTTTTCGTGATTCAAACTTATTTAATTCATCATAAAACTTGTGTAGAATATTGTAAACACTTGATTAACATCTCTGAAGATTATTAAACACATGAAACATGATTAATTGCATGATATATCATATTCAAGCCCTAAACATGCATGAAAACGTCGATATGTCGATAAAAACATCAAAACTCAATTAAATCATGTTGTTATTTACTTTGAGATATTAAATAACCTCTGGAAATTTGTTCTTAAGCTTTTAAACATAGAAAGATCTAATCTTTATTCATATAATATAAAAGAATTACTTTTATACTCAAACTAGTCGATTAGTCTCAATAAAATCACATTAAAACTCATTAAAAACCATAAAAAACTTGGGAGTAGGGTCAGCAGAGATGAAACTCGCCTGAGACTTGTTGAAAATCATGAAAGATGCAATTCTAAGATAGATCCCTAAAACACAAGCCCAAAACAAACCGAAATCCCGCTCCAAAAGCTCTTGAGCTTTCTCAAAAATCAAACTAGGGTTTTGGAGAGGGTTTGATGGCTGCTAGGGTTTTTAGAAATCTGAATAAGATGTAAGAAATTCGTGAACATGTGATATATATAGCAGAGAACGGACCTAGGCCTGAAAATACCCGAAACCAACTCAAACAGGGAAAACTATTTTCCTGATCAGTGGTCGACCGCGCGGTGTGCGGCAGTCGACTGACCCGCATTTTTTAGTGTGTGTAGGTTTTGCCTTTGTACATGTTTTTGACTCGTTTCTTTCTCATGTACGAACTTATTTACACTCAAAACACTTGGTATCATACTCATATATCATTTAATGATATTTATCACGATAAATATCCACTTATCATACTTAATCACATATTAATTCAATGTATCAATTATTTTCTCAAAATTTATAGGGTTTTACAGCTTAATTGTCTGCACCGGACCGAAAAGGGGCGTAAATGGATAAATTTTGAAGGTTATAGCTCACGAAATCATGAAATTTGACTCCGCCGAGTCATTTACCGTCAGACGAAACCATCGAAATTGGTCAAAAATCGTTGCCTATAGCTCATGAACTCATGAAAATAGAACAATGGGTTATAACCCATGAAATCGCACCCGGGTTGAAACGGACCGAAGCGATCGAAAAACCATAGGTTATAACCAATGAAATTGCGATATTTGAACTCCGTCTAATTATTTGTCGTCGGGCCCAAACACACGAGAAGGGTCAACAATCACGTGTTATATAGCTCATGAAATCATCGGTTTTGAATTCGGCAAAGATATTTTGACACGGGGCATCGAACAGACAAAAATGGTCAGAAATCGTACGGACAATAGCTTATGAAATTGTCGGTTTCGAAAATTTCGACAATCGGCCGAAACAGAAGAAAATGGTTAAAATTCATGAGTTATAGCTCATGAAATCGTCGGTTTTGAATTCGGCAAAGATTTCTGGCACCGGGTCGAAACGAACTGAAACTGACAAAATGGGTCAACAATCATGGGTTATAGCCCACGAAATCGCAAAATATGCATTCCACCTAATTGTCTACACCGGGCCGAAAGGGGCCTAAATGGACAAATTTCGTGGGTTAAGCTCATGAAATCGTGAAATTTGACTCCGCTGAGTCATTTATCGTCAGACAAAATCATCGAAAATGTGAAAAATTGTTGCCTATAGCTCCTGAACTCGTGAAATTAGAACAATGGGTTATAACCCATGAAATCGTGACCGGTTCGAAACGGACTGAAGCGATCAAAAAACCATAGGTTATAACCCATGAAATCGCGATATTTGAACTCTACCTAATTATTTTCTGTCGGGCCCAAACACACGAGAAGGGTTTCAATAATCACGTGTTATAGCTCATAAAACCATATGTTTTGAATTCAGCAAAGATATTTTGACACGGGGCGTCGAATAGACCAAAATGGTCAGAAATCGTACGTACAATAGCTCATGAAATCATCAGTTTCAACATTTCCAAAACCCGACCGAAACAAAAGAATATGGTCAAAATTCACGAGTTATAGCTCATGAAATCGTCGGGTTTGAATTCGGCAAAGGTTTCTGGCGCTAGGTTGAAACGGATAGAAACTGACAAAATGAGTGAAAAATCATAGGTTATAACTCACGAAATTACGAAATATACACTCCGCTTAATTATCTGCACCATGTCAAAAAGGGGCGTGAATGGACAAATTTTGTGGGTTATAGCTCACGTAATCGTGAAATTTGACTCCGTCGAGTCATTTATCGTCAGACAAAACCATCAATATTGGGCAAAAATCGTTGCCTTTAGCTCATGAACTCGTAAAATTAGAACAATGGGTTATAACCCATGAAATTGCGCCCAGGTCGAAATGGACCGAAGCAATCGAAAAACCATGGGTTATAACCAATGAAATCGTGATATTTGAACTCGGCCTAATTATTTGCCGTCGGGTCCAAACGCACGAGAAGGGTCAGCAATCACGTGTTGTAGCTCATGAAATCATCGGTTTAGAATTCGGCTAAGTACTTTGATATGGGGCGTCAAACAGACCAAAATGGTTAGAGATTGTACGAACAATAGCTCATGAAATCATCGGTTTAGACATTTCCGAAAACCGGTCGAAACAAAAGAAAATGGTCAAATTTCATGGGTTATAGCTCATGAAATCGTCGGGTTTGAATTTGGCAAACATTTCTAGTGCCGGGTCGAAACGGATAGAAACTGACAAAATGAGAGAAAAATCATGGGTTATAGCTCATGAAATCGTGAAATATGCACTCTTCTTAAATGTCTGCACCGAGTCGAAAAGGGCATAAATGGTCAAATTTCGTGGGTTATAGCTCACATAATCATGAAATTTGACTCCGCCGAGTCATTTACCGTCAGACTAAACCATCGAAATTGGGCAAAAATCGTTGCCTATAGCTCATGAACTCGTGAAATTAGAACAATGGGTTATAACCCATGAAATCGCGCCCTGGTCGAACCGGACCGAAGCGATCGAAAAACCATGGGTTAAAACCTATAAAATCTCGATATTTGAACTCCGCCTAATTATTTGCCGTCGGGCCCAAACGCACGAGAAGGGTCAACAATCACATGTTATAGCTCATAAAATCATCGATTTTGAATTTGACAAAGATATTTTGACATGGGTCGTCGAACGGACAAAAATGGTCAGAAATCATACGGACAATAACTCATGAAATCGTCGGTTTTGACATTTTTGACAACCGGCCAACAGAAGAAAATGGTCAAAATTCATGGGTTACAACTCATGAAATCGTTGGGTTTGAATTCGGCAAAGATTCCTGACGTCGGGTCGAAACAGATAGAAACTAACAAAATGAGTGAAAATCATGGGTTATAACTCATAAAATCACGTAATATGCACTCCACTTAATTGTCTGCACCGGGCCGAAAAGGGGCGTAAATGGACAAATTTTATTGGTTATAGCTCACAAAATCGTGAAATTTGACTCCGCCGAGTCATTTACCGTCAGACGAAACCATCGAAATTAGGCAAAAATCGTTTCCTATAGCTCATGAACTCGTGAAATTAGAACAATGGGTTATAACACATGAAATCGCGCCTGGGTCAATCCGGACTGAAGCGGTCGAAAAACCATGGGTCAAACCGGACTGTCGGGCCCAAACGCACGAGAAGGGTCAACAATCACGTGTTATAGCTCATTAAATCATCAGTTTTGAATTCAGCAAAGATATTTTAACACGGGTCATCGAACAGACAAAATGATCAGAAATCGTTCGAACAATAACTTATGAAATCGTCGGTTTCGACATTTTCGACAACCGGCCGAAACAGAAGAAAATGGTTAAAATTCACGGGTTACAGCTCATGAAATCCTCGAGTTTGAATTTGGCAAAGATTTCTGGCGCCGGGTCAAAACGGATAGAAACTAATAAAATGAGTGAAAAATCATGGGTTATAGCTAATAAAATCGCGCAATATGCACTCCGCTTAATTGTCTGCACCGGGCCAAAAAGGGGCATAAATGGACAAATTTCATGGGTTATAGCTCTCAAAATCATTAAATTCGACTCTGCCGAGTCATTACTATCAGACGAAACCATCAAAATTGGGCAAAAATCATTGCCTATAGCTCATGAACTCGTAAATTGGGCAAAAATCATTGCCTATAGCTCATGAACTCGTAAAATTAGAACAATGGGTTATAACCCATGAAATCGCGCCCGGGTCGAACCGGACCGAAGCGATCGAAAAACCATGGGTTATAACCAATGAAATCACGATATTTGAACTCCGTCTAATTATTTGCAACCCGGCCCAAATGCATGAGAAGAGTCAACAATCACGTGTTATAGCTCACGAAATCATCAGTTTTGAATTCCGCAAAGATATTTTAACACGGGTCGTCGAACAAACAAAAAATGGTCAGAAATCATACGAACAATAACTCATGAAATCGTTGATTTCGACATTTTTGACAACCGACCAAAACAGAATAAAATGGACAAAATTCATAGGTTACAGCTCATGAGATCATCGGGTTTGAATTCGGCAAAGATTTTTGGTGCTGGGTTGAAACGGATAGAAACTAACAAAATGAGTGAAAAATCATGGGTTATAGCTAATGAAATCGCGAAATATGCACTCCACTTAATTGTTTGCATCGGGCCAAAAAGGGGCGTAAATGGACAAATTTCGTTGGTTATAGCTCACGAAATCGTGAAATTTGACTCCGCCAAGTCATTTACCGTCAGACAAAACCATTGAAATTGGGCAAAAATCGTTGCCAATTGCTCATGAACTCGTGAAATTAGAACAATGGGTTATAACCCATAAAATCACGCCCGGGTCAAAACTGACCAAAGTGATTGAAAAACCATGGGTTATAACTAATGAAATCGCTATATTTGAACTCCGCCTAATTATTTGTTGTTGGGCCCAAACGGATGAGAAGGGTCAGCAATCACGTGTTATAGCTTATGAAATCAGGAGAGAGATGGCAGGACGAGGTCGACCCCGTACCAGGGGAGCTAGCCAGGCAGACTCACAGCAGACTCCACCTGAACAGCAGTCAGCTCAGCCCGAGCAGGAGCAGGCACCACCAGAGCCGCACCAGGCTCCTCAGTATCTGGTGGATCTCATGGCCCCTCTTATTGCTCGGATGACAGCTATCGAGGAGATGGTGACGACTCGTATAGCACCACCGCCACCACCACCAGTAGCTCAGCAGCAGGGGATACCTGCCGTTCCCGTTAGAGAGAGACCCCCAGAGGTCACACCTGCGGTTATTCCTTTAGCAGTTCCAGACAGAGCCACAGAGCAGGAGGCTTGGCTCCGCATGGTAGAGAGGTACCAGAAGATGAGAGCACCGGAGTTTCAAGGGTCACCAGACCCTCTAGCTGCCCATAAGTGGAAGGAGGATGTGAGCAACATCCTCGATATACTCAGTGTGGACCCAGTGCAGAAGCAGAGGTTGGCATCTTATAGCTTGAAGGGAGACGCCGGGAGGTGGTATCGGCTTCAGTTTACCCCGGAGCAGAGGATGACCCTCACGTGGGAGGATTTCATATACTTCTTCGATGGCCAGTATGTTTCTTCTGCAGCACGGACTGGGAAGGAGCTCGAGTTAGCCCGGTTGACACAGGGAGACATGACCGTGGCAGATTTTGAGAGCAAGTTTATGGAGTTGCTGCATTTCACGGGTATGTGGCAGACAGGAGAGCGTCAGGCTCAGATGTTTTTAGCTGGGCTTCGCCCTAATCTCCGACGATATCTTGTGTCGAGGAGATTTTATTCAGTCAGGGAGGTAGCTGAGGCTGCCACTTCTCAGGAGATTGAGACCACTATGTTCCAGAAGGACAAGGAGGGAAAGGCCAAGACAGGACAGAGTGGGGAGAAGAGCAAGAACAAGAGACCATGGTCAGGGCATCAGCATTAGCAGCAGCAGGGCCCTCATAAGAAGGGACCCCAGCAGGATCAGCGAGCGCATCAGCAGCGCAAGTTCCAGGGTTCTTGTTTCAACTGCCACAAATTCGGGCACAAGGCTTCAGAGTGTCGTAGTGCACCAGCAGGAGCTCAGCAGGG
>BQKN01066225.1:41463-60500 GCA_022839385.1 Asparagus kiusianus
TGTTGGACTATAAGCGACTAAAGTCCTCGTGTTGGACTATAAGCGACCAAAGTCCTCGTGTTGGACTATAAGCGACTAAAGACCCCGTGTTGGGCAACCTTTGCTAAACCTTGAGCATAATACACATTTGGGTTGTGAGCACGACACTTTGATGTAGTTGGACATGATAGTGATTTAAGTGTACATGACACTTATTTCGACTATGTATTTTTGGCATAGCTGTGTTTATTGGAAGACATGGGAATATTATCTTTTCTTTTTCTGTAACGTTCATATATTAGACTTCGGGTTTGGAACTTAGGGATTTTCAATTTGAGATACAAGGTATATACATGAGGGTTTCCTTGTTTGGATTATTTCGCTCGACGTACCTATGCTCGTGTTGAGATTTCCTAAGTACTAAAACCCCTTACTATTAGGACATTGTATATATATATATATTCTGTAATAATTGTATTTTTATGTACAACGAGCCCTATCCCTTGGGGTTGGTTGTGATGTTGCTCGCTAGCGCTTTGACGCTCGTTGTCCCTCCCCCTTTCAGGTCACGAGCCAGGAGCACGGAGAGTCGCAGGTTGATAGCGGACTACTTTAGTGTTCAGCTTTATATTTCTCTATGTATTAGTTTCTTTGGGCTCCACTGTAGTTGTTGTCAGACATTTGAGAGTTATTCTAGAAGTTGTAAAGGCTGTGTGCCTTATTTCTTTATTTCAGACTTATGTACTTTGAGACATGTTAAGATCTCCAGATTCTGGTTATTCATTTCAGACTTTTATTATGTACTTCCGTTTATTTCGTTGATGAGATATGTTATGTTCTATCATTTCATCCAGTGTTGTTGAGTTACCTTTTTACTTGCTTTGTACCTACACCTGTTGTTGATTCCACTAGAGAGATAATAATTGTGATGGTGAAACATGATATTGCACGGTGTGGTGCATGGCAGGTTTGACATTCTTGGTTTCACCTCGGACTGCAGCCTTGTGTGAACCCAGGGGCGTCACAGTTGGTATCAGAGCTCTAGTTCCAGTATCCTTAGGATCATCCTGTGTCGAGTCGTGGAGCTAGAATAGAGTTTCTTAGGATTCATGTATAGAGTCCGAAGGGATTTCCTAGTATGAGTGAGGACGATATATGCGTATATCTTAAAAATTGAGAATATTTTTTTTTATGACAACTATTTTTACATAAATTCAAAGTATTTGTGTGAATACTATATGTTGTGAAAAAAAATTGTATTATGATACGCTATTTATAAAGGTCTAGTTTGACTTATGGACTTTTGTTTTTCTTACGGGCCATTGAACAGACTAAAATGGTCAGAAATCATACGGACAATGGCTCATGAAATTATTGGTATTGACATTTCTGACACCCGGCCAAAACAGAAAAAATGGTCAAATTCACGGGTTATAGCTCATGAAATTGTCCGTTTTGAATTTGGCAAAGATTTCTGGTGATGGGTCAAAACAGACCGAAACTGACTAAATGAGTGAAAAATCATGGGTTATAGCTCACGAAATCGCGAAATATGCACTCCGCTTAATTGTCTGCACCTGGTCGAAAAGCGGCATAAATGGACAAATTTTGCCCATGAATTTTCACTCATTTTGTCAAACAATTAAGCGGAGTGCATATTTCGCAATTTCGTGAGCTATAACACATGAATTTTCACTCATTTGGTCAGCTTCTATCTGTTTCGGCCCGATGCCAGAAATCTTTGTCAAATTCAAACCCGACGATTTCATGAGCTGTAACCCGTGAATTTTGACCATTTTCTTCTGTTTCAGCCGGGTGTCAGAAATGTCGAAACTGACGATTTCATGAGTTATTGTCCGTATAATTTCTGACCATTTTGGTTTGTTCGACTCCCCGTGTCAAAATATCTTTGTCGAATTCAAAACCGATGATTTCATGAGCTATAACACGTGATTGCTGACCCTTCTCGTGTGTTTGGGCCCGGCGGTAAATAATTAGGCAGAGTTCAAATATCACGATTTCATTGGTTATAACCCATCGTTTTTCGATCGCTCCGGTTTGTTTTGACCCGGGCATGATTTCATGGGTTATAACCCATTGTTCGAATTTCACGAGTTCATGAGCTATGAGTTTTGACATTTCTGACAACCAACCGAAACAGAAGAAAATGGTCAAAATTCACGGGTTATAGCTCATGAAATTGTCGGGTTTGGATTTAGCAAAGATTTCTGGCACCGGGTCGAACTGGATAGAAACTAACTAAATGAGTGAAAAATCATGGGTTATAGCTTATGAAATCACGAAATATGCACTCCACTTAATTGTCTAAATCGGGCCGAAAAGGGGCGTAAATGGACAAATTTCGTGGGTTATAGCTCACGAAATCGTGAAATTTGAACAATGGGTTATTGTAGGCGTCAAAAAATGCTGATAGATATCCAAACACAGCTCAAGACAAAGAGAAGATCATCCAAAGATCACAGGAAATAGCCTTACGCTGTCTCGAAATGATCAAGATAAAGTAGACCGTCTCACACGTGAGACAGTGTCGACTGTCTTGCAGTGCGAGACAATGTCGACCGTCTCGTAGTGCGAGAGAGTGTCGACCGTCTCGCAATGCGAGACAGTGTTAACTGTCTCGCACGTGAGACAGCTCTGAAATGTTCAGAAACTGCTGACACATGGCCACCAACTGTTCAGGAACGTGGGAAACATTGTGGGCGAGAATCACATGGATAGCTATAAAAATAACGAATTTTAGAACGTGGGGAGGCAGTTACAGAAGAAATCGTCAGGCAGTTTAGGCTTCAAGACTGTCTCGGCCGCCGAGACAGACAAGACTGTCTTGCAGTCAAAACCTCTTCATGATGTTGTATTTTCAGTTAAGTGTCCTAGGGGCTATAAATACCCCCCCAGGGCCATTATTGACAGAGATCTGAGCATAAAGAGCAGATAGAGCAGAATACTTGAGCTTTTTTAGCGATTTCTTAGGATTTAAGCTTCGACTTAATCTTGAGAAGGGTGTTTGTCTTACTTCGATAAGATATTCACTGATTTCATTCTTGCTTCTAAACGAAGGAAGAATACCTAAAGCCTTCACAATTCGATCAGAATCTGTGAATCGGTGGTCCACGAGCTAACGCACTCCCGGCACAGGCAAAGTCCCACAAAAGCAGAAATCGATAAACGCTTCCTGTGTTATTTTCTAAAAAGTTGTAATTTTCCTTTTGTTGTGTAAAAGAAGTCTTATAAAAAGGCTATTTCTTTTGAATTTGTTGTAATCGACTGAAGATATAATGAATTCCAAATGAAATCAACTTTTGATGAAAACAAACTGACGACCAGGAGCCAACGGTCTCGCTGCCAAGGTCGTAGTGTCGCAGCTGATCAAGATTATGACCAATGAAGAGATCGAATATGAGTTCGATCAGGCAAAATTTGAGGAGTATTTGTCATCTTCATCCTCAAAATCTTCCTCGCCTCGTAAGTGCGGAAAGATTTTGTCTTCCAAGAAGGTTTTTAGTCTTCAACTCCTATAAAGACTACGGGTGAAGGTTCTTGCCCGATTGTTGCTAAGGATGCGGTTTGCAACATATCTGCTCCGAATGACTTTTCCCTAGTTAAAGAGTCATTGAACCAAAGTTTACCGGCACTGACGAAGAGGGCCGTCAGAGACAACGTCAACGCCGTGCTCGCCAAATGGCTAAGGCTTTGGAACAAACCAACGGGGTTTGCTACTATGCGGACCTAAAGTCGAGGAAACATTGAGTGATTCAGTTGCCTCAACGGCAAACCAATCACATTTCTGCACAATTAACGACAGAGGAATGGACTCTGGTCAAGAGAGCTCGTTTGACCCTCAAAGAACGTATACAGAAGTGTCGGGTGAATGTCGCTCGCGTCCATGCCCTTCGTCAGCAGACGCAAGAAGGAAAGAAAGAAGTGGCGTCTAAAGAGCTACCAAAGAACCGTAAAGTTTGGATCCTGAAGTCTAAACTTGCACAAAAATCAAGTCACCGGGATAAATCCTTCAACTGTCTCAGACATACCCGAGGCAATGACAGCTGTCTCGGCCAGAGAAAAACTTCTAAGATGTCTCTTTCAACACCATCAACATTCATTCCGAGTCCGTCTACCGTATCCACATCTGCGGTATCACCAGTGAAGCCCTGGGTCAGCCTGGACCTGTCGAATTTCAAGATTACAACAGCGGATCTTCTCAGTTTATCACCTGAAGATCTAGGCAAAGCTCCGGTCAAAGAACACTCAGATATGGCGAATAAACCCTTAGTAGTTTCTTATACTGGGGGTCGTAAGTATCCTCCGATTAGAACAAAACAAACCCAAAATAAGAAAATACCAATTCACTCTCGTTTAGGGCCTGTAAAAACTCCGTGCCCGCAAGGGTGTGGATTTAAGTATTAAACCTTGGATTGCTCAGAGGCGATGACAAGTCGTCCTGTGCATATTAACAAGGCTCAAAAACACAAGATAGGTTGCTCGAATCATGGTAATGATGAGCTGTATTATCAAACTAACAAATCACGAAAAATGGTTGTTCGAGAAACGGAGCCTCATTGCGCATGCGAGAGGCCCATTAAAGCGGTATTATCAGAATGCGGCTGTTCCAAAGCAGAACCGACAAGAGTCTCAGTATTTCAAAGACTTTCCGCTGAAACGTCGAAACCCAAAATGAGACGTTTCAACAAAAAGAAACCCGCAATTCAGAAAGATGAATTCCCAGAGGTCACTATTAATATGACCAGTAGAGGAAAGCAACATTCAGTCAACCCGGATCCTGATTTCTCTCCAGAAGGGAGAGTTGAGCAGGGTCTTTCTCAAAGAATGTCACGACTACGACGAAGGGCCAACCGACGTCGAGATTATAGGAAGATGCATGAAGGGTTATCTTCAGACGAGGAACTATCAGACACTTGTTCTGCGATTGCTTCAGATGGTACAACATCCAGTGTTGGACAAGCCAGGGAATCATTTGCAATTACACCGGATCAACTAGCTCAGATACTGCAGGAAGCGTTAGCTAAACAACGCGAAGAAATCAGAGCTGAAATCAAGACTGAGATGGAGTTGACAATGCAACAGATGAGGGATTTGCAAACACAACAACATCAACACCTAGAATCGAGTCAAAAGGCTGAATCTAACCTGTGTGATACCATACATGTACGTATAACTGAGGTCGATAATGACTATGAGGAAGATGAAACTATCTTTGCCAATCCTCCTTCTGATAAAGACAATTCTGGAAGTGGTCTGGCTAAGTCATCTATTCAACCTTCTCAAATCTATTTAAAGAAGAGTGAGGAAGAGGACAAGAAGATGTAAGATCTTGAGAGCAAAGTCAATGCTCTGATGACAGCCCAGGAATTGAAGAAAATGGGTATACCATATCCATACCCGAGGGAATGGGATTTGATTCCTTATCCCCCGAAATTTAGTCTAATTAACTTTACTCCTTTTGATAGTAGGGGTTCACCCACTCAACACTTGATTTATTTCAAGTCTCATCTCGGCGTAATATCCGGAAACGAAGCTTTGATGGTTCGGTCATTCGTAGGAACCCTTCGTGGGCCTGCCTTTGAATAGTACCGACGTCTTAAGCCTGGGAGTATCACTAGCTGGGAGGATATGGAAGGATTATTTCTTACCAATTTCTTCTACGATGACACTGAGGTCTCTATTGGCACTTTGCTGGACGAGAAGCAGAAAGATGGGGAATCAGTTGACATCTTCGTCAAGCGATTTCGGAACAAAGCGGTGAATTATCGAGATCCACTCACGGAAGAGTTCATTCTTCAGACATGTCATAATAACTTGTCTTTAGATGTGCTAGAAGTCATGGGGTTGTGCCTTCTAAAACATGGAAAGAATTGAAAGTGAGAGGAGAACAAGCCGAACGTTTCCTCAAGAAGAAGAAGCTTGAAAGGGGTCAGTCACCTGCTAATCCCCAAAAACAGAATTTTAACCCTCGAGGCAGAGAAGGAGGGTCCACGGCTGCTGTTGATGCTCATCAAATGTTACAACAATCGCAACAACAACAACCGCAATAATCATCTTTCCAACTTGCACAACATCAGACTCAACAGTCTCCGAGGCAGCCCAAGGCTTCAGAACCCAGGTTCCCAAAAGAATACTCTTTTAAAGATGATGAAGTACCGGTCATCTTTAAGTATCTTTTGGACAACAACAAGATCAAACTTCCACCGATCACAAACCAGGAAGAGGCAAAGAAGATTAATGACCCGAAATATTATGCATATCACAGAAGGGTTCATCATCCCACCAAGGCGTGTTATGTCTTAAAAGATAAAATACAAACCTTGATCGATGTCGGTATTGTGACTCCAAAGACAAAAGAGAAGAAAGTAGGTGCAAACGCGGTATCTATTAATTTCGGTTCGGTGCCTTTATCCTGGGTCCAACCCGAACCTGTATCAAAGGTTAAGATACAAATCATCAACGATGACCCTCTCGGACAGCGCCAAAAGGGACTTGTGTCACATACAATCCCAAACGACGAAATCCTTTGGGTTCATCCTGATTTACTTGAAGATGAACAGTGGACGGCATCCACGTCTAAATTGAAGGGCAAAGGAAAAGGGAAGTCTTGTTTCGGAGCTTCCGCAATTCCTGAGGAAAATGATGAAGAAATTCTAGCTCTACCACTTTCTGAGGAGGAGCAAGAATCTTTCGCTACAAGGAGTGGAAATGAATACCATTTTAATTACCCAAGTGCATCTGAGCAACTAGCTGAGAAGGGGGTGGTAAAAGTCGCGCCTTCTAAAACCCTTGCAGAACTGGGGGTAGCTGCAACTCCTCCTGTGGCAGCTGGAAAGTCTCAACAAGCAACTAAACAAAAGGAGAAAGAACCCTAATACAAAGAAGCTCAAATCCCAAAGCAGTCTCCTTTTAATCGACCGATTGGAAAAGATAAACCGGAAAGTTCAAATACTCCATACCGTTTTGACGTCATGACTCAACTAGCCAATATCCCAACAAGGATTACACAATATGAGTTACTGCGCCTCTCGAAGGATACCAGAGAAGCTTTACAAGAAGCCTTGGCTGATTCTGAGGTATTTCTCACACAGATTAAGCCAACCTCCGAAGAGCCAGAGTCGTCGATTCAGCACTGCAACTTGGCAGCCACAAAATTTCCTTGCATTGCTTTTACAAAAGAAGATATGCAAGTGAAGAACTCGAAGCATGATAGGCCTCTATATTTCACCGGATATATTGGCTCGAGCATTGTCAACCGGATTCAGGTCGATCCGGGTTCCGCCGTTAACATCATGCCACTTCGATTGATGTACCACCTCAGAATTCCCGCTAGTAAGCTAGCATCCACAGGAACCGTTATCTATGAATTCAATACTAGTGGGTCTAGGCCATTGGGAAAAATCCGGGTGAAGTGTCAACTCGGAGATTTGAAGTCAGAGGTCACTTGTTATGTGATCGATGCGGAGACTTCTTATAATTTACTGTTGGGTCGCCCATGGATCCACAATAATCTTATAGTTCCCTCCATCCTCCATCAGTGTCTGAAATATGTTAACACTAACAACGAGATCAAGACGGTGGTCGCGGATAAGCAACCATTTAAGGGGTTAGAATATTATTTTATTGACTCCCTTCTTTATGGTGCTGAATCCGATACTGAACCATCGGCCTATGGTACGGACAGCGGAGAAGAAGCTGATACCGAAGCTGGGCTCGATTATAGTGAAGGTCTTTTACTAAATGACATTGAACCTCTTGTAATCGATCTTGACGGTGGTGAATCATCGGATGAAAGTTGTAACTGGCAACTTGCCGATGAAATAATAAATGATAATTTAGAGTACTCGCGTCGTCTCGATAATATAATGCAAAAATTATATGACAACCCTGATCTACACATGCCACTTCGTTTGTCTTGTACGACGACGAAATACATCTAAGACTCATTCGAAACGACTATGATCCTACCTGCGAAGATAGGGGGTGAAAAAGAAATAATTTTCGGAAAAGGAGAATCATCCCCAACCCCCAATCTCTTCTTGGACACCAATTCATATGACGAAGGACCCGGACGTCATTTCTCTAGGTATAGTTCAAAAGCAAGTGACCACATGAGAAGGCAAGGATATGACCTCTCGCTCGGTGAAGGTCTTCGTTTTGGTCAAGGTGCCAGGGTTCCACCCCGTCCTACCTATGTACCGAAAGGAAAACCTGATAATTATTACAGCCATAGAAGGGGTTTGGGTTACGTTTCGTCATCTGATGATGAATATTTCTAGCAAATCATTAACCAGCTAACAAATAAAAGTGAGTATTCATCTGATGCTTCAACTTGGGATTCTGACACTAGTATCGGAGAAATGTTCAAAAGATTAATGTCGAACATGACCGTAGTCGATCCTTCTACTACGGAAGAAGATGATCAATTACCCACTTGGGAAGACCCCTGGGTACATTACATGAATGTTCAATACGGCGATCGATTTGAACAAAGAAAACCTCCTACTGAGGATAGAGTAGTCCAGATTAATATGGGTGACGAAATTAATCTGAAACCTATATTTATTAGCGATGATCTTTCATCGGATGAGAAAGAAGAATTAATCACCCTCATTAGAAAGTATATCGATGTTTTCGCTTGGAATTACGAAGATATGCCAGGACTTGACCCAAATATGGCAATACACAGCATTAACATTAAACCGGATGTTAAACCTGTCAAACAACAACAAAGACGGTTTCGTCCGCAAATTATGGAGGCTATAGAAGCTGAAGTCAAAAAATTGATTGATTCAGGCTTCGTTAGAGAAGAACAACATCCTGATTGGTTGGCCAATATCGTTCTAGTCCTTAAAAAGAATGGAAAAATCAGAATCTGTATTGACTTCAGAGATTTGAATATCGCATATCCTAAAGACGACTTCCCTCTACTAATTATAGACATCATTATTGACAACATGTGCGGATTCGAGAGAATGTCATTTATGGATGGATTTTTTTGGATATAATCAGATCAAGATGCACCCAGACAATGAAAAACATACTGCATTCAGAACACCCCTTGGTGTCTTCTGTTATACTATTATGCCTTTCGGTTTGATGAACGCCGGTCCCACATACCAACGAGCAATGATGAAGATCTTTCAAGAACACCTTCGGAAGACAGTTGAATGCTATGTCGATAATCTGGTTGTTAAGAGCCGCGACAAGAATAACCATATTAACGATCTGAAGACGATGTTCGATCTTATGAGGAGTCATCAGCTGAAGATGAACCCGACTAAATCCTTCCTTGGAATGTCCAGTGGTAAATTTCTTCGATTCGTCGTCACTACAAAAGGTATTCATATCTATCCTGATAAAGTGAAGGTGATACATGAATTGCAACCCCCGAAAAATCTTAAAGAACTCAGAGGGTTGCAAGGTCGATTAGCGTATATCCGTAGGTTCATTTCGAACCTTTCCGGAAAATGTCAGCCATTCTCTAAACTCACGAAGAAAGGCATGTCGTTCATTTGGGATGAAGCATGTCAAAAGGCGTTCGAGGATATCAAAACATATCTAGTGAATCCGCCTATTCTCGTTGCACCAAAATCGGGCAGACCGTTTTTGATTTATGTCAAAGCAACGAGCCATTCGTTAAGTACATTGCTTGCGCAAGACGACGATAACGATCACGAACAAGCTGTTTATTATCTAAGTCGTACATTGGTAGGAGCCAAATCTCGTTATCCGATGATCGAGAAAGAATGTCTCGCCCTGGTATTCGTGATCCAAAAAATGTGACATTATTTAGTTGGACAGACAATTTATGTCATTTCCAACGTAAACCCAATTCGGGTATTCATGACCCATTCGACCTCTATGAATTGGCGTTTAGCCAGGTGGGCCTTACTCTTATCCCAATATGATTTGTATTTCAAACAGTAAAAATCAGTTAAGGGACAAGCTATTTGCGATCTTTTGGCGGTAAACCCTACAAAAGATATAGTTGAGTTGTATGATGATCTGCCGGATGAAACTCACGAAGTTAACACCACATCACATCAGCAAGTGTGGCAATTATACTTCGATGGAGCTTCCCGAGCAACTAACGTAGCGAGCACACCCGGATGTTCTAAAATTTCCTCAGGAGTGGGGGTCGTTTTAGTTTCCCCGGAAAAACACGTGTTGCCCAAAGCATACTCATTGACCGAACCATGTTCCAATAATGTAGCTGAGTACAATGCATTAATAATTGGACTTAATTTTGGTAAAGAGCTAGGGATTGAATACCTTGAAGCTTTTGGTGATTCTCAACTGGTAGTTAATCAAATACGAGGAGAGTATGAGGTCAGAAATCAAGATCTGATTCTATACCACTAGGTAGCCATCGAGATAGCAAACTCATTTAAAGAATTTTTCATCAAGTACGTTCTACGCCTTCAAAATGCATATGCGGACGCATTGGCTGTATTATCAGTATCTTTGGCACAGCCTCCCGAAACAGAATAGTTAATTACGGTGAGAACTCACCAGCTTATTGTTCCAATCTACAATTCGATTGTCAAAGAAGCACATTCAACAAGAGTTGAACCCGAAGTTCGAGATTGGTGTTTTCCTATCATCGATTATGTCCTACATGGTATCTTACCTGAAGATGTAAGAGAAAGGGATTTGATTCAGCGAAGAGCACCGAGATTTTACTACAACGCTACAACACAAATGTTGTATCGACGTTCGTACGATGGTCTATTACTCCATTGTCTATCTAATAGAGAGGTGGAAGAGGCACTCAACGAGGCGCACGATGGAACATGCGGTGCACATCAACCCGGTCCCAAACTCTGCGACCAACTTAGGAGAATGGGATATTACTAGCCAACTATGGTAAAGGATGCAGCTGACTACGCCCGAAGGTATCATGCGTGTCAAATACATGCGAACTATATGCATCAGCCATCGGAACATTTGCACCCATCAGTGACATCATGGCCATTCGAAACATGGGGAATGGACATTGTAGGTCTTATTTTCCAGCCTTCAGTCAAAGGTGACCATTTCATTCTGGCGATCACCGATTACTTCTCAGAATGGGCTGAAGCAGTCCTGCTTAAAGAAGTAAAAACGAGCGATGTCATCAAATTTATTAAACATCATATTATATATCGATATGGTGTCCCGAGACGAATAGTGCATGATAACGGCCCTAAATTCGTCAGCAATACTTTCAGCAAATTCTACGGTAAATTCAGAATTTAAGATGTTTCATCGACTGCCTATAATCCTATGGCTAACGGATTGGCTGAAGCTTTCAATAAGACAATTATCAAGATTACATCAAAACTTGTAAAAGTCAATAAGCGAGACTGGGACGACAAACTTGGTGAAGCTCTATGGGCTTATCGTACAACTGTCCGTACGCCAACTGGAACAACCCCATATTCTTTGATATATGGGTGTGAAGCTGTCCTCCCTTTAGAAATACAAATTCTCTCTCTCCGTATCGCGCTCGCAACGGGAATGACGACGGAAGAACAACATCAAAATCGCCTCAAAGAATTAGAGACATTAGATGAGAAACGCTTAGAAGCTCAGCAACAAATCGAGTTTTATCAGGCCATAATTTCTCGTGCTTTTGATAAAAAGGTCCGACAATGAAGTTTCAAGCAAAGAGACGTGATTCTTGACGTTCGAAGACCTATGATTCTCAATTCCAAGAAGAAAGGAAAATTCCAATCCAAATGGGAAGGACCGTTCGTAATAGAAACAGTCTATTCGAACGGTGTATATCGCTTGATTACTCAAGACGGCAATAAACTTATGATGCCCATAAATGGGAAGTTCCTGAAGAAGTACTACCCTTAGTATGTTCAGGATAACCTATTTAAAACAGGAAGTTCCTAAAGAATCCAGTACAAGATATTTTAGGATAACCCGAGATCGGTTGATTATTCTATAATGGAGACTGGTTTGTTATAAAATGATGGTTATTTAATTATTTCCAAGATGATTAAGAACCTCCCACTGAGACTTTCCAAACATTTTGTTGAGATGAGAATCAACGACAAAATATAGTTGGTCTTTCCTCACAAAACCCCCAAAATGTGATCGTGGGGGGACTCGATGATTCGTAACTCCGCACCACAAAATCCCTCACCGATCGGATTAATCGACGGTGAATCCACCAAAATCCGTCATGGATTAAAATCCTTCAAACTCCCATCGTATCTGATTTTTTAACACTCCCAATGTTGAAATTATGATACGGTATTCAAAAAGTTCGATTTGTTGATCCATAGCAATCAACGAATCCTTTTATGACAAATCCTTTTGTTTGATATCAAAAACTCCCACTGAGTGGTGAGTACAAGTGAACATTTCCATCATCACTCGTACCACGCTCCCATTTCTCATTTGGTCAAACTTTCCTATAGTTAGGACCAAAGCCAAAATCCCCTCTCGAATCCTTTCATGAATGAGAGGTTCACTTTCGAAACTGAAATTCCTTTTCGACAAACGAAAGGGCCTCAATTCCATTTGAACAATTTAGCCTATTAAAGGTAAAATTGTCTCAACTCGTACTTGGTCAAACCTTCCTACAATTAGGGCCACAACAAAAAAATCTCCTCTCGATTCATTCTACGAACGAGAGATCCACTTTCAATTTGAGTAATCAAACCTTATGACAGTTAGGATTATTCAAACTCATCCAAATTCTCTAAGTGAAAATCCCACTTTGAGTTTCCTTTGCACTAGGAGATAGAATATAAAATTCTTCCTCTCTGATTTTGGGTTCATCTCTACCAACAAACAAGAGAATATCATATTCTTCTTCCCCGATTCTGGGTTCGTTTTGCTACCAAGAAAATGTAACCTAATTACATTTTAAAATCTACGTTGCTCACGCGTGGGGGACGTTATCTCGATCCCTTATTAGAGATAAGCCTACATCCAACACATGTAGCCTACATATTCAACATTGTAGTTCAAAGCCTAAAAGAGTTTAATTCTTCTAGCCTAACGTTATATGTGAAACAGATCTAGATAATTCACAAACTAGCCCGACTCAAATGGTAGTCGGTAAAGGCATATCAAATCCGTTGATGGCTGAGGATTTACCAAAAATCCTATAAGTATTATGATTATTTATTCTAAACAAGAATGAGTAATCTTAATAAAATCTCGATAAGCAAAAGAGTTCACTTTATTCATAAGAAAAACTCTTTAATGCGGCAAAAGTGTCATTACAGAATAAAAGTTTTATTTTAATCTAAACATAACTTTGTTTTCGTCAAAAGTCATGTTTGTTGCTGAATTCATTGTATCTTTGATCGATTACAGAAAATTCAAAAGGAATAGTCTTTTTTAGACCTCTTTTACACAACAAAGCGAAAATTACAACTTTTGGGAAAATAACACAGAATTCGTTTATCAAATTCTGTTTTTTGTGGGACTTTGCCTGTGCCGGGAGCGCTTTAGCTCGTGGACCACCGAATCACAGATCGTGAAGAGGGGTTTATGATTCTGACTTCGTTTATCGAAGTGAGAATTTGAAAACGATATCTTATCAAAGTAAGATAGTCGTTCTTCTTGAACTCAAGTCAAAGCCTGAATGTCAAGGAATCGCTCCAAGAACTGAAATCTCTGCTCTCTCTGCTCTGGAATGCTCTAACAAATGCTCGATCCTCATCAGAAGTGACCCTAGGGGGGTATTTATAGCCTCCGGGGTCTGTAACTGCGAAAACTTAACGAAACAGCAAGTTAGCTGGCGAGACAGTGTTTGCTGTCTCGCTGGTCGAGACAGTATTTGCTGTCTCGCCCAGCGAGACAGTAAAAGACTGTCTCGCGAAACGAATATTCCTGGCAATTTTAGTTGTAACTGCCTCCCCACGTTTTAAACTCCGTTATTTTGGCAGTTATTCACGTGATTTTCGCCCACGTTGTTTCCCACGTCCCTTGGCAGTTAATGGACATGTGTGTGCCGGTTTTCAAGGTGGTTATTGACCATTTCAACACTGTCTCGCTGGTGAGACAGCAAACACTGTCTCGCTGGCGAGACAGCAAACACTGTCTCGCTGGCGAGACAGTTCATATCTGTCAGTTTTGGGTGATTTTCCTAGTTTTGAGTGATTTTCTATGTTTGGATACCTATTAGCATTTTTTGACGCTTACAGATACCCCCTCCAAAGTATTCCAGACGTATTCTTTTATAGAAGAGTCTGGTATGCTTTGGATAAGATAGGTTTTACTTACGATCCCTTCAATGCTTGGCTGAGTAGATCGTATAGCAGGACCTGCAAATGGCTTCAACCCTTGATCTCTTCTGTCTTTAGTCTATTCAGTTCTTTGTAGAATAGCTAATGTTCTCCCGGCGTCGCGTTTATCGCTTGACCGTTGTCGAGATCTTGAATCGAAGCTGGTATTTGTTCTTGTAAGTTCAGCTTTTGTCATTGAATTGACACATTCACTGAGAGCTCAATAGGTTATCCTTAAGAATATTAATATTCTCCAGGAACTTCCTATTGGGTGTGAGAAACAGTTTAGACTCGTGTACCCATTGGAGTATCCATCTGTACCACACTTGGTTATTTGACTAAGAGAAAGTCCGTTGTTTCAAACTACGAGACAGTATTTGCTGTCTCGCTCGGCGAGACAGTGTTTGCTGTCTCGTTCGGCGAGACAGTGTTTGCTGTCTCGCTCGGCGAGACAGTGTTTGCTGTCTCGCTCGGCGAGACAGTGTTTGCTGTCTCGTTCGGCGAGACAGAGTTTGCTGTCTCGCTCGGCGAGACAGCGGGTATAAAAGGCGGACTTAGGGTTTCTGGGGTTTTTCACGTCGATTTCTGGGCGATTTCCATCGGTTTTCTTAGGCGATTTTCGACCAGTTTTCTTCTATTTCTCCTTCTCTTTGTTGCTGATCAGTGTGGAGCTTTCGTTTGGAGAGATTCCTCTTAGATTTCACAGGTTCGAATTCCCCCTTTTTTTCTTTAAAACTTCAATTTTCTTTGACTGTAACCTTGCATGCACTGTTTCAACGATGTTTCGTGATATTTTGCTCAATTTCACGTTCAAAATCGTGACTTTCTCCTTGGATTTCAATGTAGGTTGTGTTTGCGTCATGTCGCCGCGTAGACCCAGAGTTTCCCGAAGCCGTCCGACTGTTCAGAGCCCTGAGGAGGCTGCTCCTGTTACCGCTTCACATGGGGGTATGCTTCTCATCCCTTTTACGAATTTAAATGTCGTATTCAATCAATTTCATATATATATACTTGTGTTTGCATGCAGATCCTCGTTTGTATCCTTTGAGATACATTCGAGAGGAGCCGGCATCCTCCTTTGAGGGGATCGACGCTTAAAAGTGTTCGTTTTGCTTGGACAAAACACACTTCAGAACATGCAGGGGCGATTTCATATCATCCCACATGTATTGAAAGGTTTTGGTATGCCGTTATAATGCCCGTGCATAGTAACGCATATCTCCTTTATATATGTGGTAGATGAAAAATCATCACACCTGTTATGAAATAGCGACTGTATCTTATAGAGTAAAATATACCGCTTTCTCTAAGATTTTAGGACCATTCTTACACAATTTATGTGTATCTCTTTTATCAGTCTATTTTCCTCCCACGATCTTCACTGTCGATGAAGTCACGGGCCAGAGTAGCGCTTCTCACTCTTATTATGAGGGGTTACCATTAATAGAGTCCTCTCCCCAGTTCAAATCTGACTATAGTGAAGAGGCTAAAGAGTTGATCCGGCGGGGTAGTTGTCGTGTTCTACGACGGTTAATCACAGATGCAACTTTGATTTCAGAACAAAACTCGAACCAATGTATAAGGAAGCCGGAGTTTCTATTTGGTGACTCCACAAAGGATCCGGAGATTACATTCTGCAAGCCTGCACAGTGGTTGCATGAAAGCGGGTCATTATTCCTATATTTGCCCTGTATTCCTCGGGAATATTCGCTGCTAAAGTTCAGGAATTTATCCGTTAACCGCGAAATGTCCTGGAGATTAACTAAAAATCACGAGCGCATTCACTGTGGTTTCATTGGGAAAGAGGCTACTCCAGGTTCCAGCGAAAGAGCTTCTGTACGAGGGCTTCATCCAGGTGTCTTAGGTCAGGACAATATTCCTCAGAATGAAAAGACAGCGCAGGCCAACACCGTGCAGAACCGGTAGCGGCAGCGGGAAGAATATTACCCAGAGAGACTTTCAGATGTTATGGATGGGTCCATTATTTTGGAGACAAATGGTGGTGGACCAGAATGATTCGCTATGCGTTGAACCGCTGGGGGCGAGAGTTAGCGGAACTAGGGTTGACGGTCCCGATCCGTGCCACTATGAATGGTCTGCAGATTAGTGTAGGTCATTTCCTTTGTCTGTTTGAGATCTATAACCCGGACACTAATACATTCTTTACTAAGGATGGGGAACTCGGACTACCACTGCATGAAATGATGAAGGTGTCTGGCTTGCCCATGGGCGATGTTCCATACCAAGAGTTCTTTCCAACTACCAATCAGCTAAACAAGATGAAGGATCGGTCAGTTGTGACTCATGATACTTTATGGGAATTGACCTGCCACTATCACATAGCCACGGCCGAGATGGAACCTAAAGCAAGGAGGAAGTCTCCCCAAATCAGTTTAAAACAATTTGCCGACTATCTGTTCAAGAATCTGGAAGCCCGTTCGGGAGATGTATGCGGATTGTCTCCTTTGGCCCCGAACGAAATTAATCGACTGCTAGAGAAAACAAACGCCCAGACTTACACCTCTCATTCGGAAGATGGATTTCCGCATGGGACCAAATTCCGTTCTTATATATGGCAAGCCGGTGTTCCGATTAGCTCTACTGCTCTGTTGGCTGGTTTCCTGGCTATATGGCTAAAGAGGTGCGTAATTCCCCACCAATCCTCTGATGTGATGCCAATGGAAGTGTTGTATCCAGCCGTTCAGCTAGTTACAGGTCGCAAATTATCCTTGCTTCCCGCTATGGTGGCTGCTATTCATAGTGGATTACGACAATTAATCATTGTGTTTACTCAGGAGAAAAAGAAACCCTCTGCCAGCCTATCAGTTCCGAAGCTGGAGTTGCCATATACTTATCTAATGGCCTGGTTAGTACTTCACCGGCCAGATTTAATGGAAGCTCCTATGGCGGTAGATCCCAGCCTTCCTCTGTTGCAGAACCTTGAAGCTTGCAAATGGATCAAACATCGAGGACCGGACATAACAAGGCAGTTCAAAATTCACAAGTGTTGGGAATTCTTCCCCTGCTTCCCCCGGTTCTCCGGCACATACAACACAACGTTATTGGATGCTGAAGATCCAAGGCAGAATCGTACCGTCTTGGATGTAGGGTGCTTCAGGTGGTTGGTGAACATTAGACCCGGATATCTATTGTTTAGGGTAAAAGACGTTTGTCTCATTGAACCCTATCTTCCATGTCGATTTGCTCGTCAATTCGGCTATGACCAAATATACGTCGGCAACCCGAATCGTCACCTTAGCTTCCGAGGAGGACTTATTGATGGCGCGAGAGCCTGGTTTTGGAGCATTGCCGGCTGTACGAGCGCTGAGTTCGATCTCCCTCTGGAAACACCACCTCTGCGGACGACCTTTCTATTTTGCAAGTGGTTGCTCGCTGCCAACATCGTCACCCGGTACCAGAGAAGGTCGGAATCAGAAGAGGTGACAGTCCCGCCACGCACAAGAGAAGCAACCCGTGGAGCGATCACATTGCCTCACAGGAAAGATGTTGCCGAATCATCGAGAAAAGGCAAGGAACCGGCTCATCCAACTGGTAGCGAAGAGGAATTTGATTCTGAGGAGACGGAGACTTCTGAGGAGGTGGATGAGACTGGTTCAAGTCCTGATGAAACAGCCGGCCTTCCTGACTCTTTCTTTGAAAGAAGACTTGTACGCCCGTCTGTAGCACCTACCCAACCACCGGATGTTCAAAGACGAAAGAGAGAGAGAGTCGTCATGGATTATCCCAACCGAATGACGGTAGAGGTTCTTAGTGGGGATGAAGAGGATGAGGAAGATACAGTGCCTATTGCTCTTCGGCCAAGATCCTGACCTTCTGCTCAAACTCAAACTCAAGTCTCTCCCAGAGCTGAGTTACGCACCAAGCATCGTCATGAAGGTTCTAGAATCAAAGATGAAACGCGTCCATCGAAAAGACAGAAGAAATCCGCCTCCAAACCACGTGTTCATCTTCCGGCTTTAGAGGAGACGTCTGATCACAGTGCTTCTTCAGATGAGCAAGGTAACTATTTGTTTTTATCACTTTTATACTTTTTAACGCTCAAACTTATTTCATGTTCAACTTCTGTAGGGAGTCGAGAAGAAGGAGAACTGCCTCATGATGTTGCTTCTCCTGGAAATATGGAAACTGAAGAGACCAGCTTTGTCCAACAAATGCAGGATGCTCTGAAAGAAGGACCAGCTGGTGCTCCGCCAACTCCTGACATTGATCCATCAGCTACGGACACAGGTATTGATCTTTCTCCTCTCGGAAGAGAAATCCGAGAAATGAATGAGTCGGACCGTGTGCCTCCTTTAATGACTTGTGTGTAGGCGTATAAAACTGCCTATGGGTCCCTTCACACAGCTCGACGATGCCAATTCAACCAAATCGACCATCGGGCGACGTATCCAGGCACGACCGTTAGTCCGCAACACCGAAGCCGGATGATTACGCGACGAGGCTATGAAGCCGACGAACCGCACGTAAACCATGGAATGAATCCAACCGCGTGCTGAATCAAGCCAACGGGTTGATTAATCAACGAGTCATTCAACCAAGTGCAGACTCGGACGAATCGTGATCGAATCGAAATCAAGTTTCGGATTCAAACTCAGAAGTGGATTTACTGCCTAATCAGGAATCGGATCAACAAATCGAATCCGAACAAGTCAACCACACAACCGAATCGAAGTTCAAATCAACAACGAATTGAATCACAACCGAACAACGGAACCCGAATCGGAACCCGAACGACGGAACCCAAACGACGAAACGGACAAACACCCTGGGGACTCGGCC
>BQKN01066227.1:0-12261 GCA_022839385.1 Asparagus kiusianus
AAGTTGCCTTGATGTGCTTCTATGAATTTTCATAAATTGTAAGCACTATCAAAATGAACAAACTTGTTAGACATAGATGAATCAAAAGCATTTAGCAAATATTCTAACAAAATCTTATTCTTTGTAAACATTCGATGATCATTTTTATTCTGCTTTGATTTCTCCATAGTGGGCACAATATAAGCATCATCTATAATTTCCCATAAATCAGAATGTTCAGATCCAACAAATAGTTTAAATCTAACACACCATTGGGCATAAGAGAAATTATCTAATTTTGGAGCAATATTAATAGCATAACCTAAACTAGGTGCACCGTGCATATCCATAATGTATATATGTACAAGCAAGATACAAATAGAATCAAAACAAGATTAGCACAAAAGATAACTTGGATCTTTAACTCAAGGTGATTAAACCTTAAATCAAAAAGCACCAAGCTCTGATACCAATTGTTAGACAAGGGGGGTGATTAGGGTCTTGTGCTAATCTAATCCGATTTTATACTAATTAAAACTAATTCAAATATTATTCTTGCTCATATCATATTGTATATCTATCTTACAAGAATAATATTTGAATTAATTTTAATTGGTATAAAATCAGATTAGATTAGCACAAGACCCTAATCTCCCCCCATTAGGTTGAGTCGACTCATACCTGTCATAAGTCGACTCACAAACTGTGCTGGAAAATGAGTTTTGTTTCTGATGAGTCGACTCATGATCTTATGAGTTGACCCATGGTTTATGAGTCGACTCATGATTTTTATGAGTTGACCCATAAGTTGGTTTTTAGCCTATAACGGCTACTTATGAGTCGACTCATGAACAGTACTAAGTCGACTCATAACACTGTAACGGCTATATTTTTAGACTGTACTGTTTTTGGGTTTTTGGTCTTTTTGCCTTGTTTTCTCTTTGCTTTGGGGTTCCTATAAATACCCCCATATATTCTCAGTTCCAAATCTAAAATTTAAATAAGTTTTCAAAGGGTGTTTAAGTGTGTTTAAGTTTGGTTTAAAGTTTGTTTGGTTTGTGAAGAAGCTTTCACAAGTGGAGGAGATCATCTACATTGTTTGAGCTCCATTTTAATCCATCCCTCCATCTTGTTTTTTAGAGAAGAATTTTTAAACTCAATACTAGCCCTGTATTAATTATTTTTTATTTATCATTTTCATCAAGCTAGGGTTTTACATTGAGTTTATAATTGATTTTCTCATTTCTTACACACATAACCATTGAGCTTATTGTATTTGCATACATTGTATAATTGGGTTGTGAGGAGTTGTATCAATTGAAAGTGAACTTAATTGAGTTCTCATCCATTTAGAGAGCAACCAAAGTTGTATTCGTGCCTAATTGTGTAGATCACCTTATAATACACTTCTACATCGAGAGAAGTGTGTGGTGAGAGACGGGGTCGTCCCAAGATGAGTAGGGTAGGTAACAATACCTAGAGAGATGTTATAATTCTTAACACTTGAGGGAAACACGGACTAGAGACCAATACTTGAGAGGGTGTAAAGTGGGATTGCAAGAGTGTGAGATTGTAAAGTTTTCGGTAAACTAGAAGTGTGAGGTGTAAACGTTATTGAGATGAACGTAGAAAACCCGGTTGTAATAGTAGAGATCTCCTTGAGGTGAGGAGCAGAGACGTAGGTCATGGGGACCGAACTCCGTGAACATATCATTTGTTTATGATTGCATTGGTGCACTTATTTTTATATTCATATCTTATATCGTATTTGTATATTGCTTGTTTCTTATATTACCCACTATCTAGTTTAGATTATTTACCGTTGTGTTATTTGTATATCCTTGCATATATCCCATAGTATATCTCATTGCTAGGATATTTTCCTTTGTTAATATTGCATATTTTTGCTCATATAATATTGTATATCTATCTTGTAAGAATAATATTTGAATTAGTTTTAATTAACATAAAATTAGATTAGATTAGCATAAGATCCTAATCACCCCCCTCTAGGGTCTAACACCGATCAGTCGACTCATGAAAGTGCCTGTAGTTACCAAAAGTTTATATTTTGTTTTGGTCGACTGACCATTTGACTGATGGTCCATCAGTCGACTGATAAAGGTCGTCAGTCGACTGATGAGCTGAAAAATGCCGCTAACGGTCAGCTCATCATTTGACTGATGAAAGCCGTCAGTCGACTGATGCTGTAACGGCTAGTTTTTTCCAGTCTGTTCTAGTTTTGGTTTTTTTGGTCTTTTTGCCTTGTTTTCTCTTGACTTTGTGGTTCCTATAAATACCCCAACATATCCTTAGTCCTATTTACTTAAGAGAAAATTTTTTACAAGGGTTTTAAAAGTTTGTTTAGTTTGTGTTTAAGCCTTGTTTAAGACTTTTGTTTGTCAAGATAATTTCACAAGAGCAAGTGGAGATCATCTATTGGTGTTTGAGCATTCAATTCTTCTCCCTCTCTCTTGTTATCTATAGAGAAGTTTCCTTAAACTCAATTCTAGCTATTTATTGTTTTGATTCTAATTTCCATAAGCTAGATTTCATTATTGAGTTTAAAATTGTTTATTGATAATCTTTGTTTACACATATAACCATTGAGCTTATTGTATTTACATTCATAGTATAATTTGGGTTGTGAGTTTGTGACATAGAGTGTAAGCTTATATTGAATTCTCATCCATATTAGAGAACATTTTGTTGTATTGATCTTTATTGTGAGTTGCCCATTGTATTACACGTTGACACCGAGAGAAGTGGTTAGTGAGAGACGGGGTCGGGTCCAAAAGGAGTGGGGTCGGTAGTAAAGCCTAGTGAGAGATGGTAATTTCGAACACTTGAGGAAGGTAACACAGGCTAGGCCAACACTTAGAGGGTGTGAAGTGTATTTGTAATTACGTAAAGTGTACTAGAGTGCCTAATTGTGAAGTTCACCTTGTATTACACTAGTACACCAATAGGAGTGTGTGGTGAGAGACGGGATCGTCATAAGAGGAGTAGGGTAGGTTGTAATACCTAAAGAGAGGTTGTAATTCCTAATACTTGAGGGAGACACTGCTAGAGACTAATAGTTGAGGTGGTAGTTAGTGTGTTTACATTGTGAGTGATTGTAAAGTTTTCGGTGAGCTAGAAAACCTAGTGTGAGGTGTAAACGTTATTCAGGTGAGCCTAGAAAACCCGATTATGATAGTGAAGATCTCCTCGAGGTAAGGAGCGGAGACGTAGATCGTGAGGACCAAACTCCATGATCATATTGTTTGTTTGTGATGGCATTGGCGCACTTATTTTTATGTTCATATCTTATATCGCCTTTATCTATTGCTTAAAGTTTATATTCCCACTATCTTGTTTGTTTTCATATTGCCCTTAGTTTATTATCTTTACATATATATTATTCATATCTCATTTGCTAGGATATATTTGTTAATAAGTTTTAAATTAGCATAAAATCAGATTAGATTAGCATAAACCCTATTCACCACCCTCTAGGGTTCCTTCCTAGTGGCAGTAGGGTTCTTTCAAAATTAAATTTATAAAATAAAAATTTAATTTCTAAAATAGCTAATCTATCTAATAATAGAAATTATGCCTATTAGAAGTAGTAGCCATTCAAAATAAATTTTATTCTTTCAAAAATAATTATGTTTGCTCTACTTTTATTGCCAATGCCAATGTGATAAATGATGAGTTGAATCATATAAAAAACCACATGTCTTTTTTACATTCAAACCTAACTAAATGTATTGACAATAATAAGAAACTTATAAACTTGTGTGCTAAATCATGTGTAAATGCTCCTAAATCACATACTCACTATGCACATATGTATAGTAAAATTTATAAATGCTCTATTTGCGGTCGTAAAGGCCATCTTGCCAAATTTTGATATGATGCACATAAACCCAGAAATTCTAATACTAATGTTTGTTGTGCATCTCATAAAGTTTAATCTCAACATATACACATACATGCACCAAATACTTATCACAAGCATGTAAATGTATTTAAATGTTATTATTGTGGTAGATTTGTCATTTGATCAAATTTTGTTTTGATCTTAAAAGAGTTTCACATTTGTAAAATGCTTCTAAAAGACCAACTTTATTTGAAATGTTTCTCGTGCACAATCACAAGGTCAACATAAATAAGTGAATCCATTTCATTGCACTTATTGCAATAGGAAAGGTCATTTGCGTGAATATTGTTATGACCGGACACGTGCACTATATGCGACCAAATGGGATCATAACCCTAGGGCTATGAGCTTTTATTGATAGAGGTTGTATCCCTAAACTCTCCGACACCAAGAGTGTTTGGGTGTCAAAACAAGTTTAATTTTAAAACATGTTTTTAGCATTTTCTCAGCTTCATTTTTTGGAAAAACACGTTTGCAAAACTTATTTTTGAAAATTGTATATTAATCAAAAGTTTACCCAAAATGGTTATTATTTTGATTACACATATTTTTTTTGGAAACACATCTTATTTTTATTACATATTATGATTTGTTTTAAAATTGGTTTTATTGATGAAGAGATTTATACTAAGCTACCCCTTGATTATATCAATATTTTACTTCCTAATCATGTTTATCGGGTTCAAAAAGGTTTCTCCTAAGAAATCTTATGTGTGCTCAATTATTAAATAATTGATTCATGATTTTCTTATCTTTTGATGTGTGCATAAATATTAAATGTTTGAAAATTTGAGATATTCATGGACTTTCATGATTTTCTCTCATGGATATTCAAAATACTTTTGAAGACAAATTTTCATTAGTTTGGATTTTTATATCTCGGTTGAAAACTATATGTTTGACTCACTATGTGTTGTGGGTTGTTTAAAACTATAAAAAAATTTATTTTGTCTTTTGAATTTTCTTATCTGTGTATTGGAGACCTTTTGTGTAAGACCCCGTTAATTTTGACAACTCATAAGTATGAATTTGAGTGAATAATGATATCTAATAAATAATAAATATCTTTATTGCATGGTCATGCATGGAAACTAGTATTTTGAGCTTATGAAGTTGGGGATATGCCTCAGGTATGAGGATGAGTTGCAAGTTTGCAAATCGTGTGTCGAGAAATCGAAGTATGCAGATTTTTGTCCATGAGTCGACTCATAGCATGTCATGAGTCGACTGATCAGGTTAAGTCGACTCACGCCTGTCATAAGTCGACTCATGAAATCGAGTCCTGTTGTAAATTTTCTTCTGCTGAGTCGATTCATAAAAATTATGAGTCAACCCATGACCATGAGTCGACCCATCATAAGTCATTAGTCGACTCATCGGGTTTTTCTGGCCTCTTTCAGTTCGGGTTTGTGGGTTTCGGGTCGGGTTTTTGTTGGCTCATATATATCTTTTGGAACCCGAAAACACCCATTATCATCAGATCTCCCAAGAAACCCTAGCCTCTCTCCCTCTCCTTCAAACCCTAGGTGTTCTTAGTGATTTTGGGGGCGTTTCAAGAGGCATGAGTCGACTCATAAGAGTGCATGAGTCGACTCATCCGAGATTTTCCTGTTTTCTTTGTGTTTCTGTTTAATTACCTGCTGTGTATATAAATATACCTGTAGACAGAATTTATACGTTTCCATGTGAGGTGATATACGGACATGAGTTTAGTTTCGTGTACCGCGACATGTTAGAAGCTTGGGTATATGCACCTAAATCAACCAATAAACGTAGTCCATGTGTTGGGCAGCTATTGTACTTAGTCCATGTGTTGGACACTCATCAATTTTAAATCCATGTGTTGGATATCCATAAACGTAGTCCATGTGTTGGGCAGTTATGGAATATAGTCCATGTGTTGGACCGTTCATATATTTAGTCCATGCGTTGGACAGCTTGTGTATGTAGTCCATGTGTTGGACAACCACTACCTCAGTTCAGACCTTGAGAGTTGATACCTATACCTGTTTTGGATGGACATGATATCTATTTGAGTTGTGACACGACATCATATTTAAATCTTGAGATGAGTAGTCTTCTTTTATTGTTCTCTGTTATATCTCGGGCTTGGTGTTTAGGGATCTACAATTTGAGATACAAGGTATATACATGAGGGTTTCCTTGTTTGGATTATTTCGCTCGACGTACCTATGCTCGTGTTGTATTTCCCTAAGTACTAAGACCCATATCTGTTTGTATGATGATTTAATGCTATTATGTATTATTGTATATTTGTGTATATACAACGAGCCCTATCCCTTGGGGTTTGGTTGTGATGTTGCTCGCTAGCGCTTTGACGCTCGTTGTCCCTCCCCCCTTTCAGGTCACGAGCCAGGAGCACGGACAGTCGCAGGTTGATAGCGGATCACTCTAGTGTTTAGCTTTACATTCTAGCTGTGTATTATTTTCTTTGGGCTCCACTGTAGTGATGTTAGATATTTGAGAGTTTATTCTAGAAGTTGTAAAGGCTGTGCGCCTTATTTCCTTTATTCAGACTTATTGTATTTTGAGACTTGTTAAGGAACTCCAGTTTATTCAGTTCAGGCTTTGACTATGTACTTCAGTTTATTTCGTTGATGAGACATGTTATGTTCTATCATTTAATTCAGTATTTGTCGATTCACCTTTTACTTGCTTTGTACCTACACCTGTTGTTGATTCCACTAGAGAGATAGTAATTGTGATGGTGAAACATGTTATTGCACGGTGTGGTGCATGGTAGGTTTGACATTCTTGGTTTCACCTCGGACTGCAGCCTTGTGTGAACCCAGGGGCGTCACATTTTGTAACACTTTTCATGAATGATGCATATTCATGTGTTATCATAAGTCTTTTTAAATGTGAGTTGCAATTAATATTTTTTTTATACATCTATATATGTTTGCTCACATTTAATTGCCTTGTTATTTTTGATATATGCTTTAAGCCTTCTTGATAAGGGGAACCTTCTCTATCTATGTTTATACTCAACGTGCCTTTTTGATAGGGGATCTTTTGCTCTCTACTTTTATTGTTTTCCCCATTTTGATGTTGACAAAGACGGAGAAACAAGTGGATTATGAGTATTTCGTTTTCCCATGCATGTGAATTATAAATTGTATATCCATTTAATATCATGCATATTTTATATACTATTTGTATAGATTATTTGTCATCATCAAAAAGGAGGGATTGTTAGGTTTCATGTTCATGAGCCTATTGTCTAATCTAGTTTAGATCATTAACAAATAATTTCTAACATCGTTTGTCGAATGTTTATATTTGCTTGTTAGGAATTCTACACAAATATCCTCCGTTGAAGTTTAGATGGAATTGAGCACAAACGACGATATCTTGGAGGTTGGTGGAAATCGGAATGAAACCGTAGCAATTTAAGTTAAGATTCATCATTGCTTTATCCGCAACCAATACGAGCTTAATGCAGATCATTGCTTTGATATAGTAGTTTATGTTTATACTTTGTGAGTTTATAATTAGAGCTCAAAATTTATACACACACACATTTGTTTTGATTTATCATTGTTTTCGAATTATAAACTTAACGACACTATTTCATATCTTTTCTCAAGTTTATTAATCTGTTGAAAAGTGTTTTAAAACTTGTTTGGAATGATTTCATCAAAAATCAAGTTTTGACAATTTTGTATTTTTTGACAGTTTGTAAAATGATGAGTTCTCACATATGGGAAACGCAATTTTAGAAATTTCTCTTCTAGCATGTTCATTTTCATGTGTATAAACGTTTCCCAAAGTTTTACTAATTTTTGAGTTGCTTTACTATCTTAAATCGATTTTAGAAAATCATATGTTCACCAGTTTTCAAAAACTAGAATATTTATTTTTAAACAGTGAGTTTTCACAAATACGAAGTGATATTTCTGAAACTTTTTCTCTAATATGTTTATCTTCATGTGTATGAACATTCCCCATAATTTTACTATTTTTATAGAGCAGATTTTCTAAATTCAATCTAAAATAGCAAATCAACTCCAAAAATAGTAAAATTTTGGAGAATGTTTATACACATGAAGATAAACATGTTAGAGAAAAAATTCTAAAATATCACTCCGTATTTGTGAAAACTTACTGTTTAAAAATAGATATTCTATATTCCAAAAACTGTTGAATACATGATTTTCTAAAATCAATTTAAAATAGTAAACCAACTCCAAATTTAGTGAAACTTTGGGAAACGTTTGTACACATGGAAATGAACATGTTAGAAGATGAATTTCTAAAATTACATTTTCCATATGTGAGAACTCGTCATTTTACAAACCGTTAAAAATACAAAATCGTCAAAACTTGAGTTTTGATGAAATTATTCCAAATAAGTTTTGAAACACTTTTCAACAGATTAATAGACTTGAGAAAAGATATGAAATAGTGTTGGAATAAGTCTATAATCCGAAAACGGTGATAAATCAAAACAAATGTGTGTGTGTGTGTGTGTGTGTATGAATTTGAAGCCCTAAGTATAAACACACAATATATAAACCTAAACTACTATACCAAGCAATGATCTACATTAAGCTCGTCTTGATTGCGAATGAAGCGATAATGAATCTTGACTTGAAATAGCTTCATTCTGATTTCCACCAACCTCTAATATATCGTTGTTTGCACTCAATTCCATCCAACCTCTAACGGAGGATATTTGTGTAAAATTCCTAATAAGTAAATGCAAACACTCGACAAACGATATTAGGAATTATTTGTTAATCATCAAAACTATATTAGATAATAGGCTCATGAACATGAGACCTAACACCTTCCTTAATCCAATTTGTGTCAATATAATGATTATCTTAACTTGTCAAATGCTGAAACTGATATTACTGTCAAACTTCTCGATATCCTACTTCATAGTGGTTGTCGTCATCTTCTCGTCTGATCAATAGCTAAGGGCTCTGATACCAATTTATTATGACAAACCCCAGGATAAACTAAAATGAATCAGACGAAAGTACGAAAAATATCAAGAACACACTAACAAAAATATATACATTGTTCGGCTTGTAACCTACGTCCAAGGGTGAAGGGGGAGAAAGTCTTTACTTAGTTGTGCAGAATACAAAGTAAACTCTCTCAATCACTCAATCTCAAATCACATCTCTGAAAGCACTAAATCTCTCTAACAATATCTAACATCTAGAGAGCTAATTAAATAGAGAGCCAAATCAAGAACCTCTTGAATATATTTCTTTAGCCTGTAGAGCCCATCTTAATGCTCACTGCTGTCGTCAGATGGATCAACTATTTGCAGCCATAATAAAGAACCATTCGTTCTTTCCCTTGATGTTGTGACCCTAGGTCGGGTAAATTCTCATCAAAGATCTTCTATCATATTTATAGAGACTAAGGATAAGAGTTGTTGCTATCCACAAATTCTACAATATAAGAATTTTAATCTCAATAGAATAAACAAACTCTTTAGTCCTTATCCTAATACTAGACATAACTAATAGAAACTCTAATTAGATTGCATATCCTATTCAAAGATTAGTATTTGAATCCCATATAACACTAGTATTAACCGAAAACAAAAAAGAAAACCTAATCATAATCAAAGTAATAATCAAAAGTAATTATCTCATCAACATAATTAACCAACTAGTTAATTTTTACACTCTAATTTTGTGACAGATCTTAAAATATTATGTTAACAGGTAAAATAATGGAGCAATGAGTTTAATAGGATTTAGGGTAAATTAGGAAGATAATTTCAAAATCACTATTATTTAAAGGTTATGAACTGAGATGCTCAATACAAAACTAAAAAATAAAAAATTTACCTCACCGAAATAAAAAAACCACTAATAGCCGAAAGAGTTTCAAAGGAGGCGAGGAGCTAGGTCTTAGGTTGGAGGAGGCGAAGAGATCACTTGTTTGCTAGAAGAGAATAAGGTGATCGGGACTAAAAAGGGTAGGTTTCAAATGATTTGGACAATAGAGATGCATCTACCCGTCTTAATTAGAGATGCAATATAACCTAAAACACTTATGTTAACTGGATGCAACATAATGCACATTGAACACATTATGACTTGTTTTTTCTAGGCTAAACAGTTTCAGTATTAAATTGGTGTGTTGCCTAACAAGAGGGCACCATTAAGTTACAAAATGGGTTATGCAACAGGTTTTTTCAACACTGATATAAATTATTTAAAATAATAAATATAGAGAAAGATATTGCTAGCCTATACAGGGGCAGGCAAAACAGGTTATATAACAGGTTTTTTCAACACCGATACAAATTATGTAAAATAATAAATAGAGAGAAAGAAATTGCATACGGGGGTAGTTGTTATGTCACTGTCCTAGAACAACAGTTGTCGTCTTTGCAAAGACCTATCATTGCAACTGTCAACTAGTTGTAAAAGTCCCCCGAGGTAACTCACACTTGAGGTTATTGCGGATTTCAAGCCACTTGCTCAACGGCATTGGCCAAAACTAAAGTTGAAATAAGAGGAATAATATATGTCCAATAGGAAAAAACTTCTCGGTTCTTAGAGAGAAATGAATAATTCTTATCATTATCTCCTCTCAAGGGCTCTTATATATACATGAGAAAGCAGCACAAGGTTTAAAAACATATTTAGTAAAACAATTCTAAAATTAATATATTTAAAAAGGAATTAGTGAATAAAATAAATTTGGTACATAATAACCCATAATAATGAAAAAAATTAATGTCAATAAGTAAAGGCAGTAAATTAGAGGGAAAAATATAATCATATTAAAATCAATAAATGAAACTTAATATTTTCTTAAATATTTCCAACATTTTAACATAGTGTTTAAACTCCATGTTAAAAATGCTCCAAATTAGTTTATATCATGTACCTCCAATATTTCGACATGTTTTACCAATCTATAGATATAAGGAAAAATTGCTTCTAGGCCCCAAATTTATATTTTCAATGTGCCCCAGCCCCTCCTATTTTTTTTAATGTTCTTTAGCCACTTCTTTTTAAAAAAAATGTGTCCAAGCCCCTCCATCACTCCTCCATCATGATTCCAGCTCATTTCAGCAGTTGATTAGACATGCCAGCTCATGATTAGACATATCAGCTGACTTAAATCCTGAATTTACCCTCCTCTTTTTTATGTTAGTGGATGTTAACTCTTTTCTGTAACATGTTAACTTTTTTTGTAACATGTTAACTCTTTTCTGTAACATGTTAACTCTTTTCTGTAAAATGTTAACTTTTTTCTCTAACATGTTAACTCTTACAGCTAACATGTTAACTCTTACAACTAACATGTTAAAGAAAAGAGTTAACATTTTACAAAAAAGAGTTAACATGTTACAGAAAAGAGTTAACATTAATGTGCCCATGCGAAGTTCCTCGGGACGGCACCGGCGGTTGAGCGGGGAAGGGGGCAAAGGGGGACCGAAGGAGGAGGAGGGAGGTGCAGCGGGGGAGGGAGACGTGGGGGGAGGGAGGCGGGGGAGGTGCAGTAGGGGAGGGAGGCGGTGAGGAGGAGGAGGGAGCTGTAGGGGGAGGGAGGCGAGGGGGAGGGAGGGGAGAGGGAGGTGTAGGGGGAGGGGAGGGAGGCGGGGGAGGGGAGGGAGGTGTAGGTGGAGGAGAGGGAGGCGGGGCAGGGGCAAGGGCAGAGGGAGTACGGAGGAGTAGGGGAGGGTAAAATAGGGATTGCGTATGGAGTTTGCATGTGAACTTGGGGAGAGGGGCTTTTAATAATTTTTTCAAAAAAGGGGGCTGCAGCACATGTTTGAAAGTTGGGGGGGGGGGGGGGCGGGCAACTATGGCACATTGAAAATATGAATTTGGGGCCTTGAAGCAATTTTTCCTAGATATAATGGTCAATGGTCATGCAAATATAATATATGAATCAATAACAAAAGAGTTAATATAAGTTATATGTATGAGAAAGCATTTCTCAAAATGATTTGATATGATAAAGTATGTCCATAGTTCTCCGAATGTTTTCTTTGGTTTCGGTGTAAATATTTCAACTTAATCTTTTCAATATTTCAACTTAATCTTTTCATACTTCATTTGTGATCATGGTTATGCGGAGATTGTGATCATTGAAATTCTTGCGATTTGAATGAGATCAAGGGGAATATGCATTTTAACATAACACAAAAGTTGCAGTGACTAGGGTGTCCAAAAAGCCCGCCGTCCCGGGCCCGGCCCGGGCCGCGTCCCAGCCCAGGGCTCGGCCCAGAAACCCGGGTCAAGTCCGGGCTCCGGGCCAAGCCCGGGCCGGCTCTTTGGTGCCTGGTTTGGCCCGGAATGAATTTTTTTATTTTTTTTATTTTTTATTTTGTATATGTATTATATATG
>BQKN01066227.1:12361-24306 GCA_022839385.1 Asparagus kiusianus
ATATGTATATATATAATATATGTATATATATAATATATGTATATATATAATATATGTATATATAATATATTTCTATATATGTATAATATGTCATATGTGTGTATATATATATACTATCTCTTAGTATATAAGTATATATAAGTATACTCTCTCTTATATAAGTATATATATGTATAAGTATATATAAGTATACTTTCTCTTATATAAGTATATATAAGAATACTCTCTCTTATATATGTATAATGTATGTATGTATGTATATATATACTCTCTCTCTTAGTATATATGTATATATAAGTATACTCTCTCTTATATATGTATACTCTCTCTTATATAAGTATACACTCTCTTATATATGTATAATATATGTGTGTGTATATATATATATATACTAATATACTATCTCTTAGTATATATGTATATATAAGTATAATCTCTCTTATATATGTATACTCCCTTTTATATAAGTATACTCTCTCTTATATATGTATAATATGTGTGTGTGTGTATACTCTCTCTCTTAGTATATAAGTATATATAAGTATAGTATATTATAACGGTTACTTCTTCCCCATTAGCCCAACGGACAACGGCTACTTATGTGATTCTCTCTCTCTCAAGTTATAACTTATAAATATATACAATATATTTACATATAATATATGTATATATATATATAATATATAGTTACATAATAAATTTTAAGTATATACTAATACATAATTATATAAAACATAATAATATTAAACAAAATTTTAGCCTTTTTTTATCAAAAAAAAGAAAAGAAAAGAAATTTAAAAAAACATAGTTGGGATGTACTTATCTATTGTGATGCGATAAATTTCAAAATAAATTTATACATGTAATTTATAAATGATTTATTAATTATTAATAAAAAATTTATTTTTATAATTTATTATTTGTAATTTATGTCATTTTAAGTGATTAATAAAATTATTATTTTTTATTAAATTTTTTGTTTTTTTTGTAAAATTTAAAATTTAAATAAAATTTAAAAACTTTGATTAAAAAATTTAAAAAAAAGTAAACCGAATCGATCCGGAACCCGACCCGGGCCCGGACGCGGCCCGAGTACCCGGGTTCGTGTCCAGGCTCCGGTTTTCCGGGCCGGCCCGGACCCGGATTTCCGGGCCGGCCCGGATATATGGATAGATCTAGCAGTGACTTCTTGAGTAGTAAATATTTTGACCAATGGAACAACAATAATTAAAACCAGATGTAACAATAAGATACGTTTTCTTATATATGTAGTACGTTTCCGTGCAATTTTGTATCTGATTCTTTTTCCTCAGTTCAAAATGTCATTCGCTATCAAGTGCTGTCTTTTATTCTACAGCTTCATCTGTCTTACTGAATAAAAGTTTTTCTTCATATCCAAATTTCACAGATTGCAGCTGCAGATTAACCTTGTATATATTATCTATCAAATGCACTTATTCTTTGTCAGATATTTTTGTTGGAGTTTTTTAGTGCATTTTAAAATTGAGTGTTATCTGTGGTTTCACATCACAAAATGAGAAGAGTTTAAAGTGTTTAAGGGGCTATTTGATTCATATCCTAAAATTATGGGATTTGGAATCTCATCAAGAATTTGAAATCCATGTGTTTTTAATATATTTTAGAATTCCTAATTTTATATATTGATTTGAAATCCATGTGTTTTTAATATATTTTAGAATTTCTAATTTTATGTTTGGTTTAACTTGATTAGAGGAAAGCAAATTCTAAAAATTGTAATTTATTATTTGATTCAAACTCTAAAATATAAAAAAGTACAAATTGTATGGATATCTAATGCCAAAACTTTAAAATTTTATTATTTGGCAAATCCTCTCCAAAATGTAGGATTTGGTAAATCCCAAAAGTTCCTAACTTTTTCATTTTATAGATACCTAATGTCAAAATATTTTTTAAAACAAACACTCTATATAGAATCTCATTAATAAAAATAAGACATTTTTACTTCAAGAATTTTTAATCCACCTCAAATACTAAAAATTTTGTTGAACCAAGGGGCCCTAAAAGTTGTCCTAGAGTGTTAAAAGGGCCTATTGGTAGATGGATCCACACGCATGCAAGTCTGATAAAAGCCTATTGAAATAAATTGGGCTATTGCATTTATAAAACCACACTATGCGTGTGCCCCATAGGGGGTTCAAATCTGGGTGGGACCCAAGCTTAGTTTTCCACTTTAAAATTTTAAACTTTTAACCAAATCTCTCTTTCTAGATTTTCACATTGCTCGACATTAATTTCCCAATACTCAAGAAATTGTAATTTTGTCTTCTCTCTTCGCTATGTACTAAGTATCCCTCTGCCTAAGAAAACTAGTCATTTCTTACTTTTTCAAGAAACTTTAGAGCTACAGAAAAGCTCCCACAAATCTCTTTTGCTCTATAAAGTTAGCAACTTTCTCCTCCAAAATGTAACAGAGAAAAACAACAAGCTTCTCTTCTCAAACTCCTTGTTTTACTCTCTTAAACTCTCTTCTCCTCTCACTTGTTAATGAAGAAATAAATTAGAGTTGTTCAAGGGCCTATAGCATTGTGAGTGTACGCTTTCGGGCAACGATCATTGAATCCTAGATAGACCGCTAATATCTCATTGCACTAATAGATACTCTCAGTGGGGCGAAATCTACTCTTAAAAACAGTGCTTCTGCACGCCTTGTTCACACCAAACAATCTTCCCTTCCGTCTTTAAAGCTTGATTTCAGTTTCATAATAGTATTCCTAGTTAATTTACCAATAATTTTGAGAGTGAGAATAATAACAGAATGTTGGATTAAATGCAATATCTGAACGGACTAAGATGCTATGAACTTGTATTAGTTGATTTTTATTCACGTCCTTTGGAGACTAAACATTTTGTTCATCTTGGGGCATGTTCGTTTGCACGAAAGTAATTATGAAGTAGCTAAAGTAAAAGAAATAGATATTACTTTTGCTATTTCCAAATAAAAAGTGTGTTTGGTTCTCTAAAAGATTTACTTCCAATACTTTCTTATACGCTTATGTGGCGCCTATGTGTCATCCTTACTTCCAAAATATTTTTCCAATCCATAATACTCAGAAGTAGCTCGAAGTAGTTGAAAATGTATATTAATTAGGAAATAAATAATTTTGTTATTAATATTTTTTTATTAGTTACTTCTAACAGCATTTCATTGATAAAATTGCTCTTAGTTTTAATAATTATTTTGTAGTAATCTATGATAGTCGTCAGCAAGGTTTTCTTTAGGATGAAGAGAACAATTTGTCTATCAATTCATTGTCTAAAAACCACGTTGATGTTACGATCAAAGGAGTGAGGGAGGATAGAAAATGAAGATTCATAGGAATTTATGGTCATCCGGAGTCTCATTGTAAGCGAGAGGTAAACAATTATTTTGAAGTTATGTGGTTGAAGGAATTTTCTTGCTCTCAAGTTGTGAGGGGTCATAGAGGGATGAAATTTTTTGTAACGTGCTAGATCAAATTAAAGAGCATGGCATGGCTTTAAAATTATGGAAGCAATATGTATTAATTACTTCCTAGTAATATTTTCAAATATTATCCAAACAAAAAAAAGTAAATGAAGAGGAAGAAGTTCTACTTCCATTACTTCTAAAAATATATGAACAAAAAAATATATATATATTTCCACTACTTCTTACTTTATAGTTTTGAAAGATACTTCTTAATCCAATTGACTAGTCTACCAAACATTTGCCAAGTACATTGTATACCTGAATAAATCCATCAGTCATTAAGAAGTTCTTATCAAAATTTGAACTGAATCAATAATCTACCGAGTCTCTATGGAAGGAAACACAACGGTTAATCAATCAATCAAGATTTGTAATTTGTGCCCCATTATTAATCGATACTCACGGTTATGTACTCCAGCGTCTAATTAATCATTAATCAATAATTCAGCATTTGTACTCCAATGGATTGAACATCAAAATAACATGCTCACATTCCGACTCCAATATCACTAGCAGCTTCATCTTGAAACATACGAATTCCCAACATTTTTACCTTACATATAATGTGCTATGCTTTCCATTCCAGAGTTCCTATGATGCAAGTAATTAGAGAGTTGCTTACAGATGCGCAAAATATCACAGCGCATTTTGGCTATTCGCAATTAGGCCTTAATGATTGTGAAATTGTCATCCAAACTCAGAAACTATTTAGCGTGCATTAAAAGCCTCCATTGCCATACAGATCAGGAGCTATTAAAAAAGCAGCATCTACCCTAATCCTTCAAGTTTACCAACAGTATAAAACACCCAAGTTAGTAGAAGCAAATAACTCTTTATATGTGTTAGTACAAATCCTAAATTCTCACTCCAATTGGGAGATCTAGTGGACCAGAAGAGATTTTATCATTGTATATATCAAAGTAATCCAGATTCAAATCTCACGTTCACACATTCAAAAACAAATTAAGAAAAAACCATTGTTACATGAGTACACGCCTAGAGGGATGTTCGAACTGTAGGAGCATATAAACAAATAAAATTATAATCATGAATCGTCATCACAGCTGGAAAGATTTGATAAGGTGGAAAGAATTTATGAGTATGGATGTGTTCTATTAAACAATATGTGCACATAGATGTTATGAAATGCATGTTGTTTGACCTAGGAGATATAACAGCTCAGTTATTTGTGGTCTAAAGGGATAACGTCTGAACATTAAATTATGTTTCACACAAAATTAAAGAAAGTTGCTGTGGTGTAGTGGTTATCACGTTACACACTAAAGGTCCCCAGTTCGATCCTGGGCAGCAACAAAATTTTAAAATTATTTATAGATTTTTATCTCGTCATAAGATTGCTATGTTTCTATTAACAATATTTTTCATCGTGTTTTTCCCCCTAAAATTCTTGGGTGTACGACAGCAACAACATTTGATTAATATTTTATATTTTTATCTTTTCATAAATTTACCATGTTACTATTAACAATATTTTTCGTCATGTTTAATCTTTATTTTAGATATTGATCTTGCCACAAGTTTGCTATGCTTCTATTAACTTTATTTTTCATGTTTTCTCACTAATAATCTTGAGTGTATGGTTTGTTCACCATTTCACCTGACAATAATCTCATCAGTATATTCTTCAATAACAAGCAGCAATAGTTAATCAGCTAATTTTTTTGAACAATTGTGTGTTTAATAGGGAAAAGGACAAGAATCCTCTCCAATTAGATCACAATTAGAGAATGTTCAATTATCCTAATTCTTACACTTTACTTCAATTTCAAGGACTGAGGTAAAACCGCATATGGGGTTATTTATTCGGAATTGTTGTTTAGGACTCGGACTTGTTGTGTAATTTTGGTTTAAGATGTTACTCGTACTCGTTGAGCAATAGAATTTGAATTTAAATTTTAAGATATTATTCATTTAGGATCTAAATTTAATGTGTTATTCATTTAGAATTAGGAATTAGATTTAAATTTAAGGTGTTATTCGTTTAGGACTAGGATTCAATTTAAATTTAAGGTGTTATTGCTTATTTTGGATTGTGATTAGGATTAGAGTTCTAGAATTGTAATAATCAATTTCCTTTATCCAATGTTTCATTTGGAGGCCCACTTGATTTGGAGTGGAAGAGGGAAAAAAAACCAACCAAATTTTCTTTTAAGGCCCATTTGTGTTGAGTTAACCCACATCCTTTTATGAGATTGATCCACCCACATCCTTTTATGAGATTTTGCTGTTTTATTTTGCAACTACCCATTTACCTCTTATCTTCTCTAACAAACCCACCTAACCCTATTCATCTCTTAAAAACCCCATCCACCGCCTCTACCAAAGTTTCACCGCAGTTATAAAAAAAACAGAGAAAATAAAATTTAAAGGGAGAAGGAAGACTGTCTGTCAAATTTGAAGGAGGAGTCAACCTAGGGTTTTTCTAGCGACATTCGTGTTGTGGCAATCATTCTTTTACTCAATATTATTACTTCATAATTATTATTATTTTTTATTTTTTTACCATCACTATATAATCATATACAGTCATGCATACCTATAGTTTTTATAAATTATTATGGAATTATTATATTTCAGTGTATATATATACCGCTATATACCTGTAAAATAGATTTTGTAACAAAAATTTTGAATAATATCTTTGTGATATGAATAGAGTTTTCAGTATATTTGTGACACCCCTGGGTTCACGCACGGCTGCAGTCCGAGGTGAAACCATGGATGTCAAACCTGCCATGCACCACACCGTGCAATAACACGTTTCACCATCACAATCACTATCTCTCTAGTGGAATCAACAACAGGTGTAAGTACAAAGCAAGTAAAAAGTGAATCAACAATACTGGATGAAATGATAGAACATAATACATCTCATCAACGGAATAAACTGAAGAACATAGTCAAGGTCTGAAATGAAATAAAATGGAGTTCTTACAAGTCTCAAATACAGTAAGTCTGAGTAAAGGAAATAAGGCGACACAGCCTTTACAACTTCTAGAATAAACTCTCAAATGTCTGACAACACTACAGTGGAGCTCAAAGAAAATAATACATAGATAATATGAAAAGCTGGACACTAAAGTAGTCCGCTAACCACCTGCGACTCTCCGTGCTCCGGGCTCGTGGCCTGAAAGGGGGAGGGACAACGAGCGTCAAAGCGCTAGCGAGCAACATCACAACCAACCCCAAGGGATAGGGCTCGTTGTATAAGAAAATACAGTTATCACAGCATACATAAATATATATATCAACAATTGTCCTAATAGAAACGGGTTTAAGAACTTAGGAAATCTCAACACGAGCCTAGGTACGTCGAGCGAAATAATCCAAACAAGGAAACCCTCATGTATATACCTTGTATCTCAAATTGAAAATCCCTAAGTTCCAAACCCGGAGTCTAATACATGAACAATAAAGAAAAGATAACAATCCCATTTCTATTAATAAACATATCTATGTCAACATCTCGTAGTCGAAATAAGTGTTATGCACAGCTCATGACACTATCATGTCCAACTACATTAAAATGTCATACTCAAATACCCAAATGTATATTATGCTCAAGGTTTAGCAAAAATTGCCCAACACGGGGTCTTTAGTCGCTTATAGTCCAACACGAGGACTTTTGTCGCTTATAGTCCAACACGAGGACTTTAGTCGCTTATAGTCCAACACGAGGACTTTACGTGAACTATGAAGTTTCCACTAGTAATAGAGTGTCCATTCAACTCTTATACGCCTTGCTATACAATTCTAAACTTTGTATCAGGAAAAGTCATCTTACATGTATAACATATGAGCTCAATCTATATGTGTGTATACAGCATGTGATTAAACAGAAACACAAAGAAAACAGGAAAATCTCGGATGAGTCGACTCATGCACTCTTATGAGTCGACTCATGCCTCATGGGTCGACTCGTATACTGACGAGTCGACTCAGCAGAAGATAAAAGACAACAGGAAACGACTTTGTGAGTCGACTCATGATTAGTCATGAGTCGACTCGACATGATGAGTCGACTCATGATGAGTCGTGAGTCGACTCACGAGCTGAAATCTGCATTTTTCGAACTGAACTTGTTCTACTCATTCCACATCTTGATTTTTACCGATACACATATATATAGCCTTCAATTTTAGGCTATTACACAGAGAGACAATCATACCTAGCATGAGAAACTATCACTTGCATGTTAACCCTAACATTTAACCCCTAAACATGAAGGAAAACATTAAATCAATATAAAAACTCATGTTTTTATTCCTTAAACAAAATTCCAGATCTGGGTTTTAATTAAAAAAACTTGTTGGTAGGGCTTTAAAATCTCAAGCACATGATTTCTAACATTCACCCTATCAAGAACATTGATTTATACCGGAAAATAAGTCTTAGGCTCAATAAAACCCATTAAAAACGTTTATAAATAAATAAAAACATAGGGAAGGGATTGGGTGAGATGCTACTCGCCTCAAATGCGAAGAATAACAATCCCCCTCGCTGCAATTCACAAGAAGCTGCTGAAATCCCCCAAAAATCACCGAAGAATCCCAAAAACGAGCTAGGGTTTTGAGGGGGAGAGGAAGCTAGGGCTTCTCTAGGGTTTACTGATGAAGAATGAGTGTTTTCGGGTGGGGGAAGTATATATAAGCCAATAGAAACCCGACCCGAAACCCAGCAAACCCGACCCGAAAACACCCAGAAAATCGTCGATGAGTCGACTCATGATATGTCATGAGTCGACTCATGACTCATGGGTCGACTCATAAATGATGAGTCAACTCAGCAGAAAGAAAATGGGAACAGGACTCGATATCATGAGTCGACTTATGACAGGCGTAAGTCGACTCAACCTGATCAGTCAACTCATGACATGTTATGAGTCGACTCATGAACAAAAATCTGCATACTTCGATTTCTTTTGCACACGATTTGCAAACTTGCAACTCATCCTCATACCTGAGGCATATACACATGCTCATAAGCTCAAATATCATTTTCCATGCATGATCATGCAACAAAGATATTTATAATATATATTAAATATCTTTATTCACTCATATTCACACTTGTAAGTTGTCAAAATCAACGGGGTCTTACAATATTATATATACATTTTATATAATAATATGTAATACAAGATGTTTTAACAACTTTAATTTTTCCATTATTTAACAACTAAATGCTTTTATATTAAAACTTACCTTACACAAGTCTGAGGTAGATATTCAACTACTTTGTTTTTAGTTAGTCCATAAATTTTTTTTTAGCATCGAAATAATTATCTATGATAATTTTCCTCTATGTTTAGTTGTTTTAGATTTCATTCTTTCTTTATTCCTTGCCATGTTTGACATGCGTGACTTTATGAAATTTTTTTTTGCTTGATCACCTAGTTGTCTTCAATAGGAGAAACTGTGCATGAAGACGACTCCCGTAAAAATATGATCTGTAAGCATGCTTTCATAGCATGGCTATACCCTCGATATCGATGTCCCGATATGAGGTTTTCCTTAGCTATTACTATTATAGGATCGACTAGACAATACACCTCTCCTGATTAGACATGTTCTGGGCCGTCGTCGAGCTCGTCCACTTCGCATTCGAGCTCATCCCTCAGGTCCATCACCACCGTCGGAGCTCGCTTTGACCTCTTCACCAGCCCTCATGGCTTCAATCAAATTGAAAGCGTCGACGTCTTCGATTTCTTCAAAATCAAAGTCTTCCTCTTCTAAATGCAATAATCCTCCAACTTCGTAAGTAAATTTTTTCATGAGGGTCTTATGCATGTTTACTGCCTACCAATTTACACTTGTAAAATTTATTATGATTATTGTTATATCGAGTATCTATTTTAGGTATAATGTTTGTGTTAATATGCACCTTAATTTGCCCAAATATATTTAATTTTTAACCCCTTTTGAATTATAATTCTCTTGTAGGACTATGATAATACAATTGAGAATTCGTTCAATTTGTGTTATTTTTGAGATTTAATTGATAAGCGTATAGTATTGGATGAAAGACACATAATAGCCCTTGAGACGACACCTTTTCACAACTTTCTCAAGATACTCACATCCTTGAGCAATGATCAAATAGCAATTGATTGCTTGATTCAAATTTTTAATTCCGATAAATGGTCATTTATGATTAGAAATAAAAATTGTGTGTTTGGTATAGATGATATTCACCGGATTACCGGTTTGCCAAAGGACGGAATTCTAATAAAAATGAGTGGGACAACGGCTAATACAATCTACACCCAAATTTGTAAAAAATTATAAGACACTCAAGGAGAAGAAGAATAGTAGCTCTAAAGGCAAGAAGAAAGCCGATGAGAAAAAGAAGGCGGTGATTTGGGGGAAACGTGATAGAATGATCAAGATGATTGTAGATATGAATAATGAAGACCCTATAATATGTGTGAAACTTATTGTGGCCTTCATTATCAGATTCATATTATGCCCGTGGACATGTAAGACATATCCCTTGTGGGCGTTTAGATATACGAAGCAGTTATCAACTTTGAAGAAATATAATTGGTATCGTGCTGTGTTTACTTTTCTTTACAAAGAGATGAATAAAGCAAAGAAGTCTCTTAGTATGAGGGGATTAGATCAGTGCTCAAATGCTGGGTACATGGGTGGTTTTTCCTCTATTTTACTAGTGAGTTACATGAACATTACTTTGTATAACTTTTTATTTTGATAATGATTATTGTTTATGCACATGATAATGTATAGTTTCTTTTTTGAAGGTTTGGTTTTATGAAAAAGTGGGAGAATTAGAGTAAGCTTCATATATTAAAATCTTAAGGCCGCTCTTTTGTGTGAAGAATACCAGAAAGTGGAGGAGGACTACTATGAACAAATTATATAGAGATCCGAAGTTTCTTACGGATATTGGCCAAGAGAATACTCCTCTTATTCATAGGGCATCATCATCAGAAGTATTTGTACATATCTTTTCTCTAATAATTTATTATTTTATGTCCATTTTTTTAGTATCTATATCTGCAACTATATTATAAGTAATAACACTTATATATTTTTGCCTTATAGGAATCATGGAAAGCTAAATTAATTGCCTTAATTGCGGAGAAGACGTACGAGTTGAATGAACTCACTACCGAATTACAAGAATTAGAAGAGCGTAGTGCTATATGTGTTAGGTCTCATGTTTATGAGCCTACTATCTAATTTAGTTATTATGATTAACAAACAATCCCTAACATTATTTGTCTAGTATTTATATTTGCTCATTAGGTACTCTAGACAAACATCGATGTTAGGAGGTTTGATGGAATTGCGCTTGAACGATAATATTCAAAGGAGGTTGGCGGAATCGGAATGAAGCCATTTGCAATTCAAAGTCAAATTCAAGATCAAGCTTCATCCGTAACCAAGACAAGCTTTATTGAAGATCTATCATGGGTATAATGTTTTAGGTTTATACTTTGTGTGTTTATACTTAAAGCTCAAAATTCATACACACACATTTTTTTATTTATCGTTTATTTTGATTTATCACCATTTTAAATTATAGACCTAATAACTTAATTTTATATCTTTCCTCAAGTTTATAAATCTATTTTAAAGTGTTTCAAAACTTTTTTGGAAGTTTGGAATAATTTCATCAAAATCAAGTTTTGATGTTCTCATATTTTTTAACCAATTTACAAAATAAATGATTTTTCACAAATTAGAAATGAAATTTGAGAAATTATTTTTCTAACATATTCTATTACATGTTTATAAACATTTTCCAAAATTTTATCATTTCGGAGTGGATTTACTATGTCAAATTGATTTTACAAAATCAAGTATTTTAGCAGTTTTTAGAATCTGGAATATCTATTTTAAAATAATTATTTCTCACAAATGGGAAGTAATATTTCATAAATTGTTTCTTTAACATGTTTATCGACATGTGTAGAAATGTCCTTCAAAATTTCACGATTTTTGAAATTTATTTACTATTTTTAATTAATTTTAGAAAGCCATCTATGCAAAAAATTTAGAATCTGTCATGCACGTTATCAGTCGACTGAACAGTATTTTCAGTCTACTGTGAACAATTCATCAGTCGACTGAAAACACTATTTAGTCAACTAATCAGTAAACCATTGCATAACAACTAGTTTTTTCCTAGATCCGATTTTTGAGGGGGTTTTCTCTGTTTTTTTTTTTTTGGCTTTGGGCTGTTATATCAAGTACCCATATATACCCCTCTATCCTCAACTCTTGCATAGCATCCAAGAAAGAGCTTTAATCAAGTTTTGGGTAAGTTTGCTTAAGGGTTTACAAGAATTTTTAAGTTTGTTTTGTGAAGAAGTTTTCACAAGTGGAGGAGATTATTCTTTTTGTGTTTGGGCTTCAATCTCATCTCTCTCTCTCTCTCTCTCTCTCTCTCTCTCTCTCTCTCTCTCTCT
>BQKN01066227.1:30811-50942 GCA_022839385.1 Asparagus kiusianus
CAGGTAACGAGCCAGGAGCCCGGTGAATCGCAGGTTGATAGCGATGCATTCTAGCTTCAGCTGTCTATTTAGCTATATTTTCTTTTGAGCTCCACTGTAGACTTTTGTTTAGACATTTGAGAGTTTTATTCTAGAAGTTGTAAAGGATGTGTGCCTTAATACCTCTTGTCAGACAATTTGTATTCGAGACTTGTTGAGTACTTCAGTTTATTTATTTCAGATATTGACTTGTACTTCAGTATGCTAGATGATGGAATATTAATTTGATCTTTATTATTTCATCCGTTGATTTTGGTATTATCTTTTACTTGTTTTTTGTACCTACACCTTTCTTGACTCTACTGGAAGGATAGTAATTATAATGGTGAAACATGTTATTGTACGGTATGGTGCATGGTAGGTTTGACATTCTTGGTTTCACCTTGGACTGCAGCCTTGTGTGAGCGCAGGGACGTCACATCACGCACGCACGCACATATAATTCTATTACCATGTACGCACGCACCATAACCCTACTCACAATTTTCTCACCACGCACGCACTATCAACACCACCATCAACACGCACGCATGCACGCACCCTAACCTCACCCATAATTCTCTCACCACGTACGCACGCAGAATTCTCTCACCATGCACGCATGCACTCACCCTAACCCCACCCACAGTTCTCTCACCACGCACGCACGCAGCATCGCATAAAAAAATTATAAGTATATATTTTTAGATTTATGTTAGGGTTAGGGTGTGTGTGTAACAGATCAAACTGTAATATCTTGCATATAACACAACATATATTCCTTTATAGTTGTTAACTATGGAAAAGTTGAATTGTAATATTACATATTGGGTTTTATTAATTTTTATACCTTGTATTGTTTTTTATGGTTAAATTCATGTATGAGAAAGAGTTAGAGAATACAAAATTATCAAAAAGAGTTAGAGAATATAAAATTATTTTATCATAATCAGTTATATGGTTAGTCTTGTAGACAATGCCCAAGTGAAGGTAATAAATAAACATATGGATTGGTTCTGATTATAGCTTGAATAATTAATATTTTTGTTGGATGTAGTTCTAGTTCTTCGAGATATACATAGCTGGTTGTTAAAGCTCGATTATTATATAGCTAGTTCTTAAATTAAAAAAATTTAAAAATATATATATTACCTGATCTGCCATAAACCCTCTCCTATATGTATCCTGAGCCTCCAGAGGCAAAGTCGACATGAACTGTGAGAACTCTAATTCCCTCTGCTATTGGCGCCTCCGTTCTTTCTTATCCACCCGCTGATATGCTATTTACTACGCCTACCAATCTTCAATCACTTTCAACCGTTGCTCCACTATTGTATCTTGATATGAACTGCTTCTTGGTATTCCTGGTGGTGCTACAAAGTCGTACGTGATACTAGACTCATGCGGTTGATGCTCGGATCCTCTCCACCGGTATCTGTTCTTCCTACTCGGTCCAATGATAGTCTTAATGATGGAGTCCTCCTCCACTCTACTTAGCCGGGCCGGAGTGTTAGAACTGACCTGAGACTGAGATATCTGCTCCTGTACCTTGGCATATAATTTCTTCTGCGATATATCAAAACAACCCGGGCAAGTCAAATTATTAATGATGCATTATTATGAAATTGAATATACAAATGAACTGCTACTTATAGCCAAATCCTTATTCTTCACTTTCTTCTCTTCATCGGTGTAATTCAGGCTCTAGGAAGTCAGAATATGATCTACAAAATGTCTGAGATCTCCCCTTCCCTATTTTATTCAAATATATCATTAATCTATAACACATAAATTATACTCAAATTGTAGAGATAAAAGCTAATATATTATATACCTCAAGCTTTAATTGATGATAATGCTGGTTGAAGGACCTAGAGCCCCCGTGATGATCATAACTGAGGGACACGTTACGGTTCCTCCTTGCTGTTTTAGCTTGAGCCTACAAAACAAAGTCAAATCAAAACAATATAGAATTTCAAACAATAAATGAAAATATGTACTACAATAAAAGAAAATATGTACTTCAACAATACTTAAATTTCGGTTGCATTTCTGTAATCGTAAAGTGTAAAAAAATCTACACCATCTATGCGCTCGTCAAGATGCCAAAGCGCTCCCTATCTTCTGTTATTTGAACAAAATATTTTTTTCTCACCTCAAACTGCCATCTCTTGAATGATAGATTGATTTGTGCAAAGCAGTAAGTCTAGGCACAAATGTTACCATCAAGAAAGAAAAATCGCTTCAGCATATAAAGAAAAAAAATACAAACCAGTGTATTAAACATAATAATAAACTAATAACTAATAATGATGAAAATTAAAATAAATGACTCACACATATATATCTCCAATAAGCCACCAACGCATCAATCCGCTGCGATTATCACATCAAAAAAATATTGAAAAAAATCATGTCTCCTGGCTAAAGAGGCGAGGAAATTATTAAAAGCATTAGCAAAGACCCCGATAGGCACTCCGTTCTCCCATCGGATCACAGCCCGCCAATGAATATCAGGGATGAGGCTCTGTTCCCTGGTAGCACCATGGCCGCGCGTAGTAGGTCGCCCGGTACCTACAAACAATAAAATCGGATGAAATATAAATCAATCCATATCGATAATAAAAATTAAAATAATAACCCATAAACTATAAAAAATCTATTCATACCTTTTAGTTCGACGTATCTACGCCTTACTTGTTTATACCTATGCTACGCAATAGGTCACAAAACATGATAAGAATCCTAATCCCCTTTCACCTTGGTCGGGCTGTGGACTCACTGATCCATAATAGAATCTGACGGTAGTGCCGCAGCTTCTACAGCTATGCTATACGGATCATATCTCCGCTCCTCCAATATATCTGCATACGACAGTGGCGGCGATGACATCTCCACATGCTGTGTAGGATTAGCATGTGTCTTTACGTCATGTGGAGCATCTCCACATCTTATGTCCTATGGCGGTGAGTCCTGTGTAGCATCTCCGCATCCTGTGTAGGAAATATTAAAAAATAATGTTAGGCTCACATTAATAGTTTATAGAAATGTACAGTTATAACAAATAAATAAAAATACCTAGTGTAGAGGCATGTGCGTCACCTCTAGAATGTCTACCAAAAAGTCTCTCCAGCGCTTTCTTACATAATCATTTTTTAATCTATATTTTGAAAACATAATGAGTATCCAACAAAAGCGTATAATGCAAATAATTAATAAAATAGCATATAGCAATAGAATCGCATGTACATGATGCCTAGTAAAACAAATAATACAAAGGTAATACTATAATATATGACACACACTGATACATGATAATCAGTCAAACAAATAATATAAAGACAATACTATAATACATGACACACACTAATGTCCGATACTATAATACTACGAGCATGTACAAATCATAATAAAACACAATGAATGTTCTTTTTAATTTATAACCAAGTATTATATTATTATAATGATGTTGAGGCTCTACTCTGCGACCGTGTGTGAATAGCCTGCGACTATGTGCGTGCCGACGAACGGACTATTCCATAGTTTTACCGACTCCGCTACGGACTAGTTTTTTTACCTTTATGCCTTAGCTCACATATAATCATAGGTACATCAGGGCGTGCTAGTATAATTTCATCGGCCAGATTATTATTTTGTGTCAATGAAAACTCAGCAACTATTTCATCGGCCAAGACAACCTCCTCATCATGATTTTCGTCAGACACGGCTTCATGAATGTAGGCTCTAGGTGGATTCTTAAGAACAAGCCATTCGTCATTTTTTATTATATATGGCATAAAAGAACTGTTTGGCGTGAGCAACTAACATGTACTTTTCAGTCTGATATATTTTTTATTAAGATTAACGAGTGTGTAACTGTAGTCATTCTTCGTCTTTTTCTGCTCACACCAACGAACTTTAAACATCACATGGTTGACTTCCTTATTAATCCCATAGAAAATCTCCATGATGTCTTCTACCTAACCATAGCAATAGATTTCCCCTTGTATTAGATTTAGATCTTTTGAACTAGCATATGACAGTTGCGAGAAGGAGCAGAACACACCATTGTTTTGCATTTGTCATCTCTCTTTGAGACCGATGGTGTTAAACCTAAAGCCGTTGACACAATAGCCTCCATAATGCTTAACAGCATTAGAAGGACCTCTGGTATATAAATAAACTTTCTCAAACAGGTTAACCCTATTCATAATCCGTTTGTCAACCTTTACGAAAAGAAGAAAATAGTTTACATATCTGGTATCAGGCACATATATTTGATATATGAATCTGAAATGTAAAAAGATCATACTTAACCCTTTAGCCATGCAGGGAATTGTCTAGAGTGTGTGTCCATAACTCTCTTATTTTTTGTTCTGCATTTAGGAGTAGTCTGGACATATCGGATGTGAAGCTTAGAATAGAAGAATTTATAACGGTTAAATAAAGATAATTATTATGAGATGATATGATCCGATTCAAATGGTTAAATACTTACATTGCGTATATGTTAAATGTAGTATCATTGCTCAGGATATATGTGTGGGCTTGATCTAGCTCTATTCTGGGGAATCTAGTATCCTCCCCATGATCATTGTAGAATGTTCTGTCAATTATTTGTTAGGGATGGTTTAGCCTTGTCTCCACACCCCGCATGTAACGAGAGATGAAATTCAAACTCTTGTTACTTATGTAGTTCTCTGCGATCGACCCTTCAGGACATGCACATTTATGCATCAGTTGTTTCATGAAACCTAAATACCTATAAGCATATAGTTTCATGATTTGTGACAAAATGGAACTGAGAAATATAATTTGAAAAATATTAAATGAACATTATAATAATAAATACATATCCACAAAGTACATCCAGCGATATTGAACTGGTCCTACGATGTGGGCTTCGTATGCTATATGTAATGTAAGATGCACCATGATCGTGAAGAATGAGGATGGAAATATTATGTCCATATTACACAGTGTATTGGAAACACGTCCCTCTAATTCCTCAAACTCCCTGACATCAATCACCTTGGAGCACAACTGCTTGAAGAAACCACAAAATTCTATTACCACCATCGCGAGTTCCTTCTCAGCATGTCACAACGCAACCGGGAGAAATTGATATAGTAGAATATGATGGTCATGTGTCTTGAATCCCAAAATCTTTTTGTCCTTAATATGCACATTTGCTGAAATGTTTGAAGCATAACCATCCGATGTCTTCACGGACTTTAGAAATAAATACATATTGTGGACCTCATCCTTCGACAGTATGACGTGGGAAGCTGGGAGTTCAAAATTTCTATCACCCTTATCTATAACTTGTAGTTCAGGATGGATGTTCAAATCTGCTAGGTCTCGATGTACCCTTAAGTCATCTTTTGATTTTTTTCCTGTCTTGCAACAAAGTGTTCAAGAGATTCTCGCATATGTTCTTCTCGATGTGCATGACATCTAAGTTGTGACGTGTTTTTAAACTTTTCCAATATGACAGCTGATAAAATATGCTAAATTTTGACCATCCATGTGGAAGTTCAGTGCCCTTAGAGACACGCCCATACGACTAGACATTGCGAGGCTTATTTTCTTTCTATTTGCCCTTGAGAAATAGCTTACTTTTCCCTTTCCCTTCCATTTTTGCTTCAATATTTTTCTCCTACCCCAAATGGGTTTTCTTTGTTGAAAATTTTCTTTGCAAATATTTTTCTGGGTAAAGGATGTAGAAGCTCAAATGTTTCTTCTCCGGTCAGCCTTGGCGGTGCCGGTATGCTTTCTGGATTGCCGTCGAACTTTCCTACTAACTTTCTAAACTTGTGCCCTGTAGGCAACCATCTTTTGTGTTGCCAATAACAGAACTTATGGCTATACTTCAGGGACTTTTCCTCATAGTCTGACATGCAAACCGGATAAGTAATCTGACCCTTCATCGACCATCCAGACAAGTTAACATATACTGGGAAGTCATTAATTGTTCACATGATCATTGCCCGTATACAGAAAGACTCCTTACCATAAGCATCATAAGTGCTGACACCTTCTTCCTAGAGTAGCTTCAGGTCGTCAATTAATGGTTAGAGGAAAATATTGATGTCATTTTTAGGAGAATATCTTCTAGATATCAAGAGTGAAAGTATCATGTATGGCTGCTCCATGCACATTAACGACGGCAGGTTATATGATGTCAGCAACACTGGCCAGGTAGACCCAGCGGAGCTCATTAATTCAAATGGATTAAATCTGCCACTAGCAAGCCCTAACCTAATATTCTGAGACTCCTTACCAAATTCGTGGTATATACGATCGATGTGCTTCCATACCTCACCGCCAGCAGGATATCTTAGTTTTCCATCCTCTTTGCGGTTGGTCGAGTGCTATTGCATATTCTCAGCCAGCTCGGCAGACATATAAAACCTTTGTAGCCTAGGAATAATTGGAAAATATCAGAGAACCTTCGCAGGGATTTTGCTCTGCTTATTGGATGCACTGCCTTCGGATGTGCTCGTATGTTCTCATTTCTAGCGTGATACATGACACATCAGACATTCCTCCAGAGCTTTGTTACCCTTATTGTACAGGATGAAGTCGTTAGGACAGATGTCTATCTTCTTATAATCAAGCCCTAGCGTATCAACAATCTTGTAGTCTTCGTAATAGGTTACGGGGATGCTTTTATCACCATCTAGAATAACTTTCCCCAGCAAATCTAATAACAACTCAAAATTGTGTAACAGCCATCCCATAAGTGTTTGGATATGAAGAAGCCCCAGCATACAAAAAGCCTTGTGAACTCCTTGCACCCCTCGTATAACGGTGACTCGTTTTCTTCAACAAGTCTCATCAATCGATCTACATCTTGTGTTGGCCTTTTTATTTTGATGACGTTTTAACAAATAATTTACTACTAATGTTGTTTCTCTAGTATTTGTGTTTTTCTATTTATTGTAGACAAACAATATGGTTGGAGGTTGGATGGAATCGAGCATTCACGATCATATCCATTGGAGGATGGAAGGAAATAGTAGAGTGAAGCCAATGCATTTCAAGTCAAGATCCAAATTTAAGTTTCATCCGCAAAATTTACCAAGTCGAGTTTATTGAAGAATCAAGACTACTTGGGTAAATTAGTTTAGGTGTTATATTATGTATGTTCAATACTTTAAGCTCAATCACATACACACATAGAAGTTTTGTCTTCTTATATTGATAATCATATTTTATTACAATTTTATACCATCATTATCTATTTTATATGAATAAATATACCACTAATAATTATTTTTATCTTTTAATTGCAGGTTTATGAAGAATAAATCTCAAACTCTAATCTCTCAACAAAAACCCGTTGATTAAATAAAGAAATGAAGCAAAGAAGCCCATTGGAAAATCAATTTCTAAATTATCCAAAAGCCCAAAAGAAGAAAAATATCCAAGCCTAAAAGTCAATCCAAGCCTAAAGTCCAAAGCCTAAAAGCAAACAACAAGGGATTCTACGGACAGCAACAGAAGAGAGGCAGGCATCGATGCCTACATCAATGGGGGCATCGATTCCCGCATCGATGCTTGTATCGATGCCAGCATCGATACCCCTATCGATGCTGGTATCGATACATTGGGCAGTTTGTTAAGAATCAAAGGCTGAAAATTAATCTTTTTGGATAAGATTTCGATTTAATGGCTCTCATTCACTGACGTTTACTATAAATAGGGGTAGAGAGTGAGGGGTTAGAGGTGTGAAAAATTTTGTAACTCCATTTGAAGAGGAGGGCTACTCTTAATTGAGAAGGCCTTCCAAAAATTATAACTTTTGTTGCAATTAATAATAATAATTTTTCTCCTCTTTAAATTTTTTTTCTCTTCTTTGTTGAATGATGTGGATGGAGATGAAGAGCAATTTAAAGGTTTGCATTTTTTTATTTTCTTCTTTTATTTCTTTTTTGTAATTATTTTATTATTGCTTATTAGTTAGATTTACATTCATACTTGTAGTGTAGATTTATTTTTTTGTCTTTTTTATTTCTTTTGCACTTTAATTTGTAGATTAGATTTATTTTGTTGCATTTAATTTCTACAATTTATTTTAGTTTAGATTTTTATTCTTTGTAGTTAGATTTATTTCTTGTTCATAGTTTAGTTTTTTTTTTGTAATTAGTTCTTTTTCTTCTTGTTTTTATTTCTTAAGATGTGAAATTAATTCTTATAGGAATCTTAGAATTGCATAAAACTAGTCTAATATCTTTTATATTATATGAATTATTCTCTTTCACTTAAAATATTCATGTTTAGGATAATCAACTGGAGAACTAATCGGTAGAAGAAGAATTTGATAATCTATACTTATCTTAAATGGTTTGATAGGTTATGCTTATAAATTCTAGGATTATTATTTTATTGTTGTTCTTATCATGAATAGTAATTTTGACTTAGATGATAATTTGATAGGTTATACTTTCCTTAAATGGTTTGATAGTCTATGCTTAATAAATCTAAGTTGAATTATGATAAAAAAGAATAGTTTGTATTTTGTAATTAAAATTAGCTAGTGGATTATATTCTAGATTTCTTATATCTTTTGAATTCTCCATCTTAACTTTCTTAAATTTTCTTTTCATTCTTGGTTTTATTTATTGATTTTATTCATTCTTCTTTCTTACCTTGTGATTTCATTTATTCTTTGATTCTTTCTTCTCTAAAATTCAATTTATTATCTCTTGCATATATTCACAAAAATCACTCATCACATCTCTCTCCATAATAACACTTATTCTTTATTTCTAATTGTCACGCACAAAACACAATTCTAATAATCTATTAAATTCACCTTCCTCGTGGGATCGATATTTTTTATACTATAACTTGATCAATTGTGCACTTGCAATTTTGGTACATAATTATGCCGCATCATATATATATAGTTATATATATATGCATTTTGTTTTTTGGTTTTCAAATATATATAAATATAAATTTGTGAAAATATTGAGTTATTTGTTTATGTACTTAAGAATCTTATATACATCTTTCATTAAGTCTATATAATCATTTTATAAAGTTTCAAAACATGGCTTAGCTAAAATGTTAAAAAAAAGTATTGTTTATTTTCATGTTTTGGGTATTTTTGCAAAATAATGAGTTTTCACAAATATGAAGTACAATTCCAAAAATACTTTTTTAACATGTTTATTATCATATTTACAGTCATTTCCTAAAGTTTTATATTTTTGGAATTTATTTGCTATTTTTAAAAGCACTTCAAAAATCAGATTTACTATTTTAATCAGGCTTATAACTTGTTATCAGTCGACTGATAGTATCAGTCGACTGATGAAGACACGTAGAATTGTCAAAAGTTTCTGTTTTTGTGACTGATGTACTATTAGTTGACTGATGAGTTTATCGGTCGACTGATGAGAGCTTCAGCTGACTAATGAGCTGAGATTCACCTATAATGGTCATCTCATCGGTCGACTGACGGACAGTCAACTGATAGCCTCCAATGGCTATATTTTTAGTTTTCGTTATTTTGTCTTTTTGTTTGGTTTTTCTTGGTTTTTAGGCTTTGTCTTATGATCCTATATATACCCTTAGCCCTCTAACATTCTGAAGTAATTATGAAAATTATTTATACAAGTTTACAAAAGAGTTTAAGGGTTTTGAAGTTTGTTTTAGTGTTTGTTTTATGAAGAAATTTTCACAAGAGCTTGAGGAGATCATCATTTGTGTTTGGGCATTCAACTCATCTCCCTCTCTCTTGTCATCATAGAGAAGTTTTTCTAAACTCATATCTAGCTATTTATATATTAGATTTTTATTTCCATAAGCTAGAATTTATTTGAGTTTAGATTTATTTTTGATTATACTCATTGTTCACACACAACCTATTGAGCTTATTGTATTTGCATACATAGTATAATTTGGGTTTGTGAGATTGTGAATTTGTGTGTGGGCTTAATTGAGTTCTTACCTTGTTTAGAGAATAAATTATTTGTTGTTGAGCTTTCATTTGTGAGGTTATATTGTATTACATAAGTACACCAAGAGGAGTGTAGAGGTGAGAGACATGGCCTGTCCCAAGAGGAGTGATGTCGGTAGTAAAGCCTAGTGAGAGGTAGTAATTTTGAGTACTTTAGGGAGATACGTGAGAGGCTAACAGTTGAGGTGGTACTCGTGTAGTTACATTGTGAGTGATTATGAACGTTGATCAGTGAGCGTTAAAAACCGATATTGTGTGGTGTAAATGTTTTCAGGCGACCATTGAAAACCCGGTGTGATAGTGGATTTCTCCAAGAGAGTGGGGAGTGGAGACATAGGTCAGAAGGATCAAACTCCATGATCATTTGTTTTTGTTTGTGTTAGTTTATTTGCACCTATCACTCTTGCTTACTTTTGTTTATTTCACCATTGTTTGTATTGCTTATCCTTGCATATATCTTGTAGTATATCATATTTGCTAGGATATTTGTTAATTAGTTTTAATTGGTATTTAATCGGATTAGATCAGCATAAACACTATTCACCCCCCCTTTAGGATTCTTTCCTAGTAGCATTAAGGTCTAACATCTTAAAACATATCAGTAGTGTTGACATCACTCACCATCAGCGTGGAAAAAATATCTTCCAACATATCAATCGTGTCAACTGTCAGATTATCGGCTTCAGTGAACTTTTTCTCAGATTGTATCACTGGGATGCCTTCACCGTGATGACTCCAAAATACATAAGAGCTATCAAATCTATTGATTGATAGATGAAAACTTACATCACTCCTAGCCAGCATTTTACCATTCCTGCAATTCTTACAAGGATAGAAAATCGACCCACTCAGCAACCGTAGAGGGTTTATGTTAGAGTAGGCTAAGAAAGCTTTTATCCCATCTTTATCGGGTGTCTAAATACCTCCGATCACGTGGTATACTTACGAACGATTTTTCAGGAACTGTCCACATCTAGAATTTAAAAATTAATGGAAGTGAGCATATATCCCTACATATATCATTTTAATTTAGGACAAGCATGCGTGACCGGCTGTCAGAGGAAGGCTTCTATCCCATTAGGTATGTAAACGTGACGTTTATATGTATTTACATGTGTTCAAGTGTACTTTTATTTCGTTAAAATTTCGGTAGCTACTATCCGTTATTCTCCGAGTACACTATTGTGAGAAGGATATAATCCTGCATATCCCTCTGACATTTGTCCACGGAGAACAACGAGTAAGCGCTGCCAAAACTCTGATGAAATGAAAGTACACAAGAACACATGTAAATATATATACACATCACGTTTACATACTTAACCCGTCCCAACTAGACAGATCAAATAAATATTTATATATAAGTCCCGCGTCGCATATGCGTACGAAAAGGTTGTCAGACCAAACATGATGGTTTCGTATCCGCCAACCATCCTGTATGCGTATATGACAAGTAAATAAAGAGATTATATATAGTATTATTAGACAGGAAATTCCACGGCTTAAAAATATAAGTGTACAATGTGTGCAGTTTCTATGTAATTAGCGATATAATAGTTACGCTAACTCCTCACCCTCACTGTAACCCTAACCCTTACCTAACCTTAACCCCCATCCTCGCCATAACCTTCACCCTCGCCCTAACCCTAACCCTAACAATTACATAACCCAACCCCTCGTCATAACCCTCGCCCTCGCCATAACTCCTGCCCTCACCCTCACCCCTACCCTCACCCTCTCCCTCGCCCTCGCCCTCGCCCTCGCCCTAACCCTCAACCTCACCCTCACCCTCACCTAACCCAAACCCTAACCCTAACCTAACCCTAACCCTTAACCTCACCTAACCCTAATTCTAACCCTTGCCTAACCCTAATCTTAACTATATTTTATTTTATTATATTATAATTTTAGCAAGGTGGAATTTTTTTTATTTTGCAATATCTTATTAGGGTTTGGGTTCTTTATTCTTGTTTTGTAAAAATTAAACTATAATTATAATTAAAAAATGAAATTAATAAATAATAAAATTAAAAAATCCTCTCCCCCTACATCTCTCTTTCTCTCTGCCTCTCTCTCGGTCGGCCAACGCCATCCGTCGTTGTTCGGCTGGCCGCTGGCGTCGGCCGGCCGAGAGAGAAGAAGAGAGAAAGAGAGATGTAGGGGGGAGAGAAAGAGAGATGGGTGGGGGGAGAGAGAGATACCTTGAGAGAGAGAGAGAGAAAGGATAGCGGGTCATCGGTAGGGCAACGGTGGTGGTCGGGTTAGCAACGGGTTGGGTTGGCGGCGGTGGCAGCGGTGCAGGTTTGATGCCGACGAAGAGAAAGGGGGAGGGAGAGAGCCGACGAATTAAGAGATGAATGGGGAGAGGGGGGGTCTGTGGAATTTAGTTTCGGGCTTGAGCTACCTAAAATTTTTAGGCAAGCTCGCGCTAATTTTTTTCTTTTTTTTACTCTTTAGTGACGAAAATTCTGTCGCCATAACTTAAAAATTCCGTTGCTAAAAAGGATTTTAACGTTGGATTTTTGCCGACGGATTTATTATGTTAGGAAATTAACGGTAACGAGAATTTTTCGTCGCCAATAAGTACTTGTTCGTCAGTATAAGATGTTTTGCCGACGAGTTTATAGCGATAGAAATATTTGTCGCTATAAGTCAAAGTATAGTGATGAAAATCTCCATCACTATACGTCCGTGGTTAGTAGTCATATTTCTAGTAGTGTTATTCTAGCCTCGGTGTTGTTATGATCTCTGCATGTAGATTCCTAGCATGACGAGTTGTCCAGCGCCGACAACTGTTACTCATGTGTACTTTTTGATGTTTATATTGTACTTATTTTAATTTTTTTTAAATTAATTTCAGAGGATGAAGGATGCAAGATTGATGTTTTGAGGGGCTCACTAAAGTCAAAAATCAAGGACTTCGGCAGATTTATCTCTCTCTATGTTTAAGATTTTCTATATGAAATTGATTGTAATAGAATTTGTTGGTGAATATTTCTATATGAAATTGATTATAATATACTTTGTTGGTTAAGATCTTCTATATGAAATCAATTATAATAGAATTTGTTGGTTAAGACTTTCTATATGAAATTGATTGTAATAGAACTTGCGACTAGAAATGTATTATACTTTTTATTAGGAATATCATGATATTTACTTCAGATTTGTTTGTGTTCTCTCATTCACCTTTTTTTCTTGAGTTAATATTGTGCAAAAATATTCAGTAGCTTGTAAATTTTTTTCAAAATATAGTAGAAAAACAATTTAATTTAATTATTTTTTATAAACTGTTTAAAATCTAAATCTAATTCTAAAAAGTATGAATGAAAATTCTGTTGTGATAATTTACTTCCTCATTTTGTCAGAAAGGTAACAAAACAAGAGAAAATGATTTTTATATGAATTTTCTTCTAACTTTCATAACAATATGTTTTCTAACCAAACAATAGAAAGAATATTATTTTCTTTTCTTTTTCGTTTCCTTTCCTTTTACTTTCTCTTTCTTTTCTTTTCTCTCCCTTTCTCTCAAACCAAACATAGCCTTAAAGACTTACCACATTGGATGATTAATCATGGGGAGCATGTTGGATTTAAATCTAATTAAATCTATTTGTGGGTACATATATTACATCAATGTGTGTTTCTATTTCTAAGGTTGACCCACATAAAGTGATTAATTAGTTAATTTGGGTCAATAGATATTTAATTTAATCATGGGCTAATTGTGTAGATACCAGGTTGTAATTATAATTTGACGAGAGACCGAATTATAAATACACAACATCTATAAATAAGGAGTTATGGTCTCTAATCTAGGGTTACATTCTCTAATTCTCTTAATCCCCATCTAAAACGAAACTAAAGGAGATACCCTCAAGATTAGAAAATCAAATCCTAATTCATATCGGTACAAATCATTATGGATTCAGGTTTTGCTTCCGCTCTTCATTCTTGTTTTAATATCTTTGAATTAATCACTGCTTCTAATTATATTTCTAGGGTTTATTCTTGATTTTTTATTAGAAACCCTAGATCTATTTTGTATGATTTATATAAATTAAAAGGTTCTACAGAGCACACACATCAGAAATTGCAACCCTCGCGACCAACGACTCTCAACAACAAGAAACAACAAGTAATTAACCTCGTTCCTCTGATATCCTGACATTTTGCTTCTTCCGTCACAGTATCACCGTAAGCGATCGTTTCCGTTCATGCGTATCCAGAGTACATCTTCTCATCGTTGCCTTCTATTTCTAGGTAGACAAAAACTCAGCTGCCTATAGTTGGATCTATGAAACATGTGCCTTTGAAAATTAAAAGCATTCAAAACCTAATTCCACTGTGCAGCCTAACTTCAACTATTTCAACAACCCCATTTGTATTATTTTATTATTTTTGTATGGCTATATAAGGGGGTGTAGGGAGAGGGTTTAAGAGCATTAGAACTCAGTTGAGTAGAGAGAAAATAGAGAGAAGAGAGTGAGATAGAAAGGTTTTGTCCCTTTTTTTGTGAGAGTCTCTGGTTAGAGAGTGGTCTCCTCTTTTGTAATCTTCTCCTTTGGTGATTAGTGGAGTTCTCTGCTGTTCTCGCCCGTGGACCGAACCACGTTAAATCCTTGTGTGTTATTCTTTTTGTCCACTCTTGTATAGACATCTTCTGTGTCTGTGAAGCCCCCCGCTGCAACAGGATCATATATTGTTACCATCATATAAAGGAATTAAGATAATGATACACATGCTTGTTATTATACTGCAACATGCTAGCATATACTCCATCCCCATACGCCTAGCTACAAATAGAGATTCATCATCAGGACTCAAAGCCACGCCGGATATCTCTCCGAAAAAATCCAACTCCGGTCGCATTTTATTATCAGCCTTGCTGTCATAAACGTACACAAAATTAGCAGGGTCGGTTCAGCAACCATCAAGAATTGCCCATCATATCGAGCATACTGAGCCGAGATTTCCCTTGAGAACAGCAACCAAGGGGGCAAAGTTTCTGTTGTCCCATACTCGGCATGTCTTATATATCTAGATTTCCTGTGGCAAATGTGCGGTCATCGGGATACCAAGCTGAAGCAAACGAGTAATCTAGATGGCCTACCAATATTGTTGATAAAACCCGCAAAAAGAATAAAATGCATAAAGATATTAAATTTAGTTCGGTTGACTACAAACAGGTTACGCATAGATCCCTTTACTATCGTTGTTTTCAACTTAATATCCCTTTACTGATGGTTGCAAATAGATCCCCATTGTAAATTTTGTTGACTCTTTTACCCCGGCTCTCATTTTTGACAGATTGCCCCAGAGTGTAATTACTGACTCTATCTAAGGGTAAGTCAGAGGATAAAAGAGCCAAATGAAATTAACCAAGGGTCTACCTGCAACAATGAAACTAAATGGGTAGTTACTTTAAAACAATGATTTTACAGAGGGTTAATGTGCAACTAACCCATATTAAAGTTAGGGTTTTTTTGTATGCAACCCCCCATAAAATAGAGCGGTCTTACAAGTAATCACAAAAAAATTCTCAGTTTTCATAAAACCGTCAGAAAAATATGTTAACAAAGTATCACCAAGTTATAATCTATATCCCCATGTTCTGTTTAATAGGAGTGTGAAATGACACAGCCCACCATGTTTGGGTAGAATAAACTCTTCCTGCAGGGTGAACAATGTCTATTTGTTGGGAGGAGAAAATATTTTGAAGGAAATTGACAAATTTTGTGAAGGGAGTAAGGTCTATTTTTTGGAAGGAAAAATTATATTAAAAAGTTAAGCGGGTTCCAGACAGGACTTTAACGTACTATTTAATATAACATGGAGAGAAAATATGACTTGGTGAACTTTGTTAACACTGCATTAGCAGTAACGCACGTGCAAACACACGTGCAACATACATTAAAACCTCTTAATCTTAATTTTTATATGGGAGAGATAAATCACATTTCAATGTCCTAAAGTTTAAAATTAATGGTTACAATTTTAGGAGTATATATGGAAAAAGTAGTTATTTATTCTTTTTTAATTGAGAGAGAGAAAGAAGGTTCATTTAATGAGGAAGAATTAATAGACAAAATGTCATATTTTTCATAATCACCATTATCCCTAAATAAAGATATTTTTCCGAGAAGCAAAACTTAGGGTGTGTTTGGCAACTTTTTAAATTGAACCACAATTAAGCTGGTTCTATTCGGAACCAGATCTAAGGCCAATCTTGGACAATTTTTGATGAGTTATCAAACACACGCTTAGAAAAGAGGAATTTTTCATCATTCTTCATACTTACTCTTATAATATTTTTTATGAAGTAGTATAGATGTTAGTATAAATAAATTATAGTATAATTATATGCTTAGAACCTAATTTATTTTTGTTTATTCTAAATTTGTGTATGTTAACCTTTAAAAGAATAAAAGATATTAAATTATGTGGCTTTCAATTTTATTTCCATATCATTGAGTTATATATAATGTTCTAGAAAGAAAGAGAGTAAAAAAGATTAACTATCCGTAGTAAAAAAGCTCATAGAATGTTCTAGAAAGAAAGAAATTTAAAAAGAGAATATTTTCACTACTAATCATTATATTTTATTATACTTTTATACCCTCATTATTTATTTTATTAAATAGATATACTTGCTCATATCGTTTGTTTTATGAATTTGTTGGAAATGAGAGCTTAAAAAAGCCCAAAAATATCTCTACTTGAAGCCTAAAAGAAGCTTAGAGGAAGCCCACAAAGCCGAAGTGGAGTCAAGTCAACAAGTCAACAAGTCAACTCAAGAATTAAAATAAAATCTGTTACAGACTAATTGATGAGATAATCGATTAGTGTGTAACAGAAAATAATCAATGGTTGATTTTTAATTTCTTAGAGCTCATTTGATCCAAGAGCTATTGTTGATTACTACAGGCTATAAATAGTGGTAGAGAGTGAGGGTGAGGAATATGTAAAGATTTTGCAAACTCCTTTTTGGAGAGGAGGATCTTAAATTAGACCGTTCAAATTGCAAACATTAGTTTGTAATAATTAAAAAATTTCCTCTATTTAATAATCTTCTTCTCTTCGGCTAATGAAGATTTGCTTTAGAAGGGGCCACCCCCTTATAATATAAGTTTTCATCTTCCCTCTTTTATTTTCTTGTTTAGAGTTGCACGTTTTAGGATTTAATTTCTTGCTTTTTATTTCATGCTTTGCAATTAATATTTTAATTTCCTGCTTTTTATTCTTGCGTTGTAGTTTAGATTTTTATTTTCTAGCTTTTTATTTATGCTTTGTAATTTCAAATTTATTTGCTTTTTTAGTATGAGTAGTTAATTTCTTTAGGATTTCTGGACTTAAATGGAACTCATTTAATTTCTAACTTATTTTTTGAATTGCTCTCATTTTGTGCCCAAATGATCATGCTTGGGATAATCAACTAGAATAATAATAGTAGAAAAAGAATTTGATAGACTATACTTATCTGAAATGGTTTAATAGTTTATGTTTTTTTAATTATAAAAGTACTATCTAGTTATTTATTTCTATTCATAAATGGTTATATTACTTGAATACGTTTTTAATAGGTTATATTTGTTTTGAATAACTTGATAATCTATGCTTAAGAATTTTTCATAATATGATAACTAAAAGAGAGTGGTTCTTAAATCCAAATAGGAATTAACTAGTGGATTCAACCCTAGATTTCTAGTTTTGTCACTCAATTTCCTCCATCTCTTTTTATTGCGTCTTCTTTTGGTTTTGTTCTCATTCTTGATTTTCTTATTTGCTTCTACTTTTTCTTTCATTCTCTTTTCTTAGTTTTCTAGGCCCCTTATATTTGCAATAGTTCACAACCAAAACACCCGTTATTCACCCTCTTTTCTTTTAGATTTTAAGAACCCTTTTAGGACTTTTCTAATACTTAATTTCCTCATAGGATCAACACTTACCTGCTACATAGACTAGTTTAACACTTTCAATGCTTTATTTAGAACACATCAGATTTTTCAACGCCATTGTCAAGGAAGGTATTTTGTAAGTAGGATATTTTCATTTGATTTTTTTATTTGTATGTTTCACTATGAATGGTTGATCTAGAAAAAAATTGAAGATCGAAGAAAAAGATTTGCTTCACACCCTAAAAAATGTAAGTTCTCTTTCTTGTGATTTTTAATATTGCCCTTTAATTAGGTTCTTCACGACAATTATGTAAAATTTTTCTCTTGCTCACCATAAAAAGATCCACCATTTAGTTTAATAACAATTAAATAAGATAATAATTCAAACAAGAGCTCTATTTTCACATTTGTTTAGTTGTTGAACCTCATACATTACATTACATTACATGCATGCATGCATACATACATACATACATACATATATACATACATGAACATCCACTTGTAGTTGCTTTTGTTTTTGAGAGTTGTATTTTATATAGTTAGTAGGAATTCACCAAAGTCATTTGAACATTATGATTTGAGAACACACTTGAAAGTACTTCCATGAGCAAAAACCCAAAATTAAGATAAGGTGAAGGATTTTATCACCCTTTCCTTAGCTTAAAAATCACTAATTCCTCACTACACAAACCCAACCCTTAAAATTCATTAGACATTGGCCCCTAAAGATTCTATCTCATTAGGAAACAAGAAATTCTTAAGTGAATCAATTTAAGTTTATTTGACTCTGTTGGTATTTAAGGCAAGGTTTATGAATTGCGTAAAGCACTCTACAACGAAAGAAGGTCTTAAACGGTCTCCAATCTCCCTTTAATAATATCCTTACACGGCTAACTGACTAAAAGTAGACTTAAATCTTTTAGTAAAGAAGTTTTTGGTTAGAAACTAGTCTAGTAGAATTTAGGCTTAACCCTAGAAATTAGGAGTGATTGTTCAAGTGATTTATCTTTTGATTTGTTTAGTAAGGTTTTCTTTTCTCCTTTTTTTTCAAAAACCTTTTAGATCATTTTGTTTTTTTCTTTCTAAAAAATTTGATCTTTTTCTTAGGTTTTATAAAAATATATTAAAAATATCCAAGAGAGAGTTTTAATTGGTATATGCAAGTTTAGATTAGGGATAATGAGTCCGAAGATGCCTATATTTTTATATCTGAGTTTGAGAAAGTTAGAATTTTGATTAAGATTAAAGAGTTATTTGAGGATACAATTAAGCTCAGATTTGCCTCCTCTCCTCCGATGGATAAGGTTAAGAAATAATTGTATAGCTTGCCCAAAATGCTATTTCTACTTGGAATGAATTTCTTACCATTTTTTTTTGAAAAAAATATATTCTTCATAAAATAGTTAAGTTTAGGAACAACATTCAATCTTATAGGATTATCCAAGGGGAGCCATTATGAAAGTTTTTCGATAGGTTCAAAAACCTTATACAATGTCCTTATTATGGTTTAGAGAAGTGGCACAAATTATTTATGAAGGATTTTATTATTCTTCAAAGACATCTTTAGAATCTGTATAAATAGGATTTCAAAATGAAAAATGCTGATGAAACCTAAGAATTATTAGAGAATTCATTTGAGAAAACTATGCAATGGGAACAATGTGATGATAAAGCAACTCCAAAGATTCTCTCAACCAGATCCAGTAATTCATCCCTAGAGTCGAACATAGCCTCTAAAGGTAAGATGGCTACAATCCTGCATTGGTTACTAGCCTTAGAAATCAAAAAACAAGTTATTGCTCAAATCAACCAAGTTTTTTTCCCAAGATGTCATAATTGTCTATCTCAAACTCATGTATCAGAGGGATGTCCTCTTTTAAGAAATAACCAACCGTCTAATCAGATGAACTTTGTGTTACACCGTTGTAGGAATGACCTATTTTTTCCAACTTACAATTCAGGTTAAAGAAGTTACTCTAATTTTTCATGGAATTAGGCAAATTTCCTGGAAAATCCAAAAACTTCACTCCTACTTCAACTCCACAAATTCCTAGGGAAAACACGAGTACGTTCAACACTCACAACAATTTTATAATCCAAACTCCATCTTTCATACCTATACATATACATATATAACCATATACACACACACACACACATATATATATATATATGAGATTAATGGGTATCCGTGTCATAGGAGGGAATTTCCTCCTATGACGCCTCTAAAATCACATGA
>BQKN01066227.1:51342-96144 GCA_022839385.1 Asparagus kiusianus
GTGTATGTGTGTGTGTGTGTGTGTGTGTGTGTCGGGGCCCCAAAAGCTAAAAAATCATGTGACAAGGCCCCTTGTATTTTTCCCCGTGTGTATAAGCCCCAAATAACATCCTTTAATATTTTTAGGGCCCTCCACGTCAGCTGTATACAAAAGAGGCATTATATTTTGAAAAAAACCCGAGTTTGCCCTTCTCCTTCATCCCCAGACGCTTCGTTACCACTCTTCATCACATCCCATTAAATGCAAACTACTGTAAGAAATGGAGGGAAATTTCCCCCTTTTTTCCCTCTATTATGAGTTATAAATATCTAGTTCTCCATTACTCTTCCATTATTCTTCCTCGGACCAAAATTCTCTCCATTACTCTTCCTCAGACCAAAATTCTCTCAATTAGTCTTCCCTCCACTTCATAATGGCTGAAAAGGACATCACCTGCATCGTAGCTTCGGGTGATAGAGCAGTATTCATGAAGATTAACACTTCAACCACCATCTTGATCTAAAATTTGATGTGTCAGATAGGTTAGATCTTCCATATGAATCATTAAGTTTGTCAATCAAAGATGAAACGAATGGAAGCTTTAATTTTCCTATTGAGAACGAGGGGGATCTGTCGTCTATGGTGGAGCATTGCCATAACATAGGATTAAAATAGGTTCACATGCTAGCTTTCAAGGAAAAAGAGGATTCTTCAAAAGTCCACAGTGTCGTTCAAGTTCGGCAAGACATGTAGGGGCAAGGATTTTTTTGATGCTAAGACCAATATTCATGTAATATCTGTTAATGTTAGTTCATTGGATTATAGCTCGGATTTGGGTGTATGTTATCTCTAATCGATTTCATGACAGTTCTATAAGCTGTGAATTCTAGTTATAACTGTATTCGTATGAAGGAGGTTCATACTAGTTCTTGTCCTACGTGAATGTATTAAACATGTCGGTTCTAATAGATTTATTATTAACTATAATCTATTAGTTGTTTGTTCTAATAGACTTATTGTTAGTTCTAATCGATTTGCTATGAGATCTAGTTCAAACTGTGTTAGGTCCAACATGTTAGTTCTAAGTGACTTCATGTTCGGTCTAAACGTTTTCATGTTAGTTCTAAATAAAATCTTGTTAGTTTAATTGGATTCTACGATAGTTATAACACAAGCAGTTGATGTTTGTTGCCTTTTCCTTATTTGTGTTAATTGTTGATGTTTCTATTGTATAGTTTATGATCATTTGTTCATGTTCTTTAAATTTGTAGCGCTACCAGCAGTATGAACTCAAAAAGCATAGAGGGTGGCCCGCCGTTGTCGACACCCACATGTGTTTCAGATAGGATCCTAATGATAATCCTTCTGGAGATAATGTTCCGATGATTGATGACATGATTAGCATATCAGAGAGGATTCCTGCTTGGTGGCACACTGCTTTAACCGGTGAGGGACAACGGTTTGAGAGTACGAAGGAATTAAGATTGGCTTTACTATACTATTCCATGGCTAAAAAATTCGAGTACTTGTTTGCTAAGAATGAACCGAAGCGTATTCGAGTCTTTTGTCGGTTCAAGGAAGCCCAAAATTGCACGTGGATGTTATTTTCCTCTCCAACGCAAAATGAGAATAGACTTGAAATCAAAACCTTCGTGGACAACCACACTTGTGGGAATTTTGGCAATAATGAAGGTCAATCTAAGGTGTCACGACAATTCATTGCGACCAAAGTATTACCCACATTAAAGGTCCGACCAGATTTACGACCTATCGACGTACAAAAGGAGTTACTAACTTCGTATGGGCTTAGGGTCGATTATAGCAAGATATGGTGGGGGTAAAGAAAGAGCACAAGAGCAACTATATGGTGATACTCATGAGTCCTACGATCAATTACGATGGTAAAAGAAGATAATATCTATAATATAGACACTAATTTCATTTATGTTGATCCTAACATATAATCTTCAATTGTCTAGGTATGTAGAAGAGGTTAAGAAGACAAACCTAGGTAGCTATATTTATGTTGAACAAAATGAGGGGAGGTTTTCAAAGCACTTCATCTGTTATGCTGCCTGCATAAATAGGTTTTTGAACGGTTATAGACCACTTATATTTTTGGATGGTACCTTTCTGAAAGATCGTTTCAAAGGTATACTCCTCAGCGCCGTTGCATATGATGGAAATCAGGGGATATTTCCATTAGCCTATTGCATTTGCAATCAGGAAAATACTATCAACTGGAACTGGTTCTTACAAGGTTAGTTCGGGTCATGTTAGTTCTACTAGAATTCATGCTAGTTCTAACTCATTTGTTGTTAACTTTAACTTCAAATATGTTAACTACAAATATTTATAGGTTTATGGTCTATTCTATATGAAAGGCCAGATCCATACAACCCTCCACACAAGCTAGTTATAATATCTGATGCGGATAAGGGGATCAAAGAAGAAGTCAAAGAATATTTCCGGATGCTATACACTCTAGATGTGTTCTGCATCTAGTTGAGAATTTCAGGACAAAATTGCGGGATTTGGGTTTCAAGGCAAAGGATACTCGGATTTTGGGCAACCTTTTGCAATCTGCTTGTTATAAATATACTAAAGCAGAATGGAATAACTATGTGGAGGACATTAGACTAGCAGACGAACGAGCCTACAATATTGTCATGAACTACGCTCCAGAGAACTGGGCTAACGCATTTTCCCCCGGAATTAGGTAAGTTATAAGCTATGTCATTTCTTATTTCAGTTAGTTGTTTGCCTAACTAAATTAGACATGAATGGATACACTGGAACTAACTATAACCTAGTCGGAACTAACATAGGCGATATACCCAATACTTGTAATAGAACATAGGTAATAACCCAGTTAGCTGGAGTTAGAACTAACTGGGTACCATCTAGAACTATCACGAGAGAAGCTAGCACTAACAACTACTCAGCTAGAACTGACATGACAAATAACTCAGTATTTTTGATGAATTCTCTGTTATGTTCCAGATATAGTCACGTTACATCAAATGTTGCAGAGTCATTCAACAAATGGATACATGAGGCTAGGCTTCTACGGATACTACAACTTGTAGAACACATACGTAGACAGATTATGGTTCGCATGAATGAGCGACGATTAATAGCTGAAAGTTAGAATGGATTTCTTTGTCCCAAAGCTGAACTTGTCCTCAAAGAGAACATGGAAAATGGGCGTCCATTGGATGTGCGTCAGTCTCATACATGATTATTTGAGGTACAATCTCATAAAACTTGTAAAGTGGATCTTGACAATAAAACATGCACGAGCCACGCATGGGATATAACCCGTATCCCTTGCAAACATGCATGCGCAACCATTATGTTTATGAAGAGGGATGTTTACTAATTCTGTGACTGGTTTATGATGGTTGAAACTTTTAAAAAGAGCTATGAGCCAATCCTCTACCCCATCCCTGATTACGAGATGCGTAGCGTACCACGGGAGGAGATATAGATCCTACCACTATTAACAATAAAAAGAAAAGGGAGAAATAAGACCAGACGTATCAACAATAGAACAGTTTACACCCGACAACTTAAATGCTCTCGATGTCATGTGGAAGGTCACAACCATAAAACATGTAATGAATCTATTGCTGACTAAGTACTTGGTATGTTGTTAACTGTTTTGCTTGAATATTTACAAACTAGTACGTTTTGTTTAATGTTGAAAGTATTCTCATGTGTGATGAGAACTAACATCATCTCCACTAGCAAAAATGTTGTAAGTATTAGAGCTACGTGAGAAAAAATAGATTTTACAATGGCTAAGATAGAACAGACTCGACAACATCTAGAACTGAAACCACAGCAGCTAGAACCAACATTGACCAATCTAGAAATAAGACGACAGAAAAAATAAAAATTGCATAGGTAAAATACGAAGGTCGATTTTAGAACTAGTACGGTGTAGGCTAGAACTGGCTGTATACGAGCTAGAACTAGGGCAATAAAAGCTAGAACTAAGGTAGAAGAAAGAATAAAAAGTGTGCAGGAAAAATAATACAGCTATGTTTAGAACTAGCAATGTGTGGGTTATAACTGACTGTATACAAGCTAGAACTAGGGTAATAGAAGCTAGAACTAACGTAAAAGCTAACATTAATAAGTTTGCATGTAAAAAACGTGGGCTGGGTTTAGAACTAGCGAGTTGTTGGCTAGAACTAGTTGTATATAAGCTAGAACTAGGGAAATAGAAATTAGAACTAACATAGAATATGGAATAAACAAGTTTGCATGTATAAAACACGGGCTGGGTTTAGAACTAGCAAGGTGTAGGCTAGAACTGGCTGTATAAAAGCTAGAACTAAGGTAATAGAAGCTAGAACTAATGTAGATGATGGAATTAACAAGTTTTTATGTAAAAAACGTGGGCTGGATTTAGAACTAGTAAGGTGTGGGCTAGAACTGGCTGTATATAAGCAAGAACTAGGGTAATAGAAGATAGACCTAACGTAGAAGCAAGAATTAACAAGTGCGCATGAAAAAAACGCGCGTTGGGATTAGAACTAACAAGGTGTGAGGTAGAACTAGTTGTGCACAAGCTAGAACTAGAGTAATAGAAGCTAGAACTAAGGTAAAAGATGGAATTAACAAGTTTTCATGTAAAAAATGCGGGTTGGGTTTAGAACTAGCAAGGTGTGGACTAGAACTGGCTGTATACAAGCTAGAATTAGGGTAATAGATGGTAGAACTAACGTAAATGCTAGAATTATCAAGTTAGCATATAAAAAACGCGGGCTGGGTTTAGAACAAGAAAAGTGTGGGTTAGAACTGGTTGTATACAAGCTAGAACTAGGGTAATAGAAGCTAGAACTAACGTAGATGATGGAATTAATAACTTTTCATGTAAAAAACACGATCTGGGTTTAGAACTAGCAAGGTGTGGTCTAGAACTAGTTGTTACAAGCTAAAAATAGGGTAATAGAAGCTAGAACTAACATAGAAGCTAGAATTAATAAGTTTGCATTAAAAAAATATGGGCTGGGTTTAGAACTAGTAAGGTGTAGGCTAGAACTGGCTGTATACAAGCTAGAACTAAGATAATAAAAGCTAGAACTAACATAGAAGTAAGAAATAATAAGTGCGCATGAAAAAAACGCGGGCTGGGTTTAGAACTGGCAATGTGTGACCGAGAACTTGCTGTATACAAGCTAGAACTAGAGTAATAGAAGCTAGAACTAACATAGAAACAAGAATTAACAAGTTTGCTTTAAAAAACACGGGCTGGGTTTAGAACTAATAAGGTGTGGGATAGAACTGGCTATATACAAGCTATAACTAGGGTAATAGAAGCTAGAACTAACGTAGAAGATGGAATTAACAAGTTTTCATGTATAAAACGCGGGTTAGGTTTAGAACTAGCAAGGTGTGGGCTAGAACTGGCTGTATACAAGCTAGAACTAGGGTAATAGAAGGTAGAACTAACGTAGAAGTAAGAATTAATAAGTGCGCATAAAAAAAACGTGGGCTGGGTTTAGAACTAGCAAGGTGTAGGCTAGAACTGGCTGTATAAAAGCTAGAACTAGGGTAATAGAAGCTAGAACTAATGTAGATGAGGGAATTAACAAGTTTTTATGTAAAAAATACGGGCAGGGTTTAGAACTAGCAAGGTGTGGGCTAGAACTGGCTGTATACAAGCTAGAACTAGAGTAATAGAAGCTAGACCTAACGTAGAAGTAAGAATTAATAAGTGCACATGAAAAAAACGCGCGCTAGGATTAGAACTAACAAGGTGTGAGCTAGAACTAGTTGTGTACAAGCTAAAACTAGGGTAATAGAAGCTAGAACTAAGGTAAAAGATGGAATTAACAAGTTTTCATGTAAAAAATGCGGGTTAGGTTTAGAACTAGCAAGGTGTGGGCTAGAACTTGCTGTATACAAGCTAGAACTAGGGTAATAGATGCTAGAACTAACGTAGAAGCAAGAAAGAATGAGTGCGCATAAAAAAAGCGGGCTGGGTTTAGAACTGGCAAGGTGTTGGCTAGAATTGGCTGTATACAAGCTAGAACTAGGGTAATAGAAGCTAGAACTAACGTAAAAGTAAGAATTAACAAGTTTACGTTAAAAAACATAGGCTGGGTTTAGAACTAGCAAAGTGTGACCTAAAACTAGCTGTATACAAGCTAGACTAGAGTAATAGAAGCTAGAACTAACGTAGAAGCTAGAATTAATATGTTTGCATTAAAAAACACGAGCTGGGTTTAGAACTAGTAATATGTGGGTTAGAACTGGGTGTATACAAGTTAGAACTAGGGCAATAAAAGCTAGAACTAATGTAGAAGAAAGAATTAACAAGTGCGCATGAAAAAAACGCTGGCTAGGATTAGAACTAGAAAGGTGTGGGCTAGAACTGGTTGTGTACAAGCTTTAACTAGGATAATAGAAGTTAGAACTAATGTAGAATATAGAATTAACAAGTTTGCATGTATAAAACACGGGCTGGGTTTAGAACTAGCAAGGTGTAGGCTAGAACTGGCTGTATACATGCTACAACTAGGGTAATTAAAGCTAGAACTAACATAGAAGCAAAAATTAACAAGTGTGTATGAAAAAAACGTGCGCTGGGATTAGAACTAGCAATGTGTGGGCTAGAACTGGTTGTGTACAAGCTAGAACTAGGGTAATAGAAGGTAGAACTAACGTAAAAGATCGAATTATCAAGTTTTCATGTAAAAAATGCGGGCTGGGTTTAGAACTAGTAAGGTGTGGGCTTGAACTGGCTGTATACAAGCTAGGACTAAGGTAATAAAAGCTAGAACTAACGTAGAAGCTAGATTTAATAAGTTTGCATGTAAAAAATGCATGCTGGGTTTAGAACTAAAAAGATGTGTTCTAGAACTGTTTGTATACAAACTAGAACTAGGGTAATAGAAGTTAGAACTAACGTAGAAGTAAGAACTAACAAGTTTGCATTAAAAAACACGGGCTGGGTTTAGAACTAGCAAGGTTAGGGATAGAACTGGCTGTATACAAGTTAGAACTAGGGTAATAGAAGCTAGAACTAACGTAGAAGCATGAATTAAAAAGTAGCGGTTAGAACCAACATTGTAGCCAGAATTAACAATTATAGCAGCTATAACATGTTCGAGGGCTGCTAGAACTAATACGATAGCATCTAGAAATAACATATCATTAGGTATAACCATTATAAATATAATTAACAATGATTTATAACAACATGACTGTGAAGTACGTTTATAATGACGATTTATAACTACTGTCCACACCTTGCAATGATTTTTAACAACGATTTATAACTATCAACGAATAGTTTCCTTCCATTACAGTAGCAAAATTTGACAGAAACTATCTTCATGCGGGGTTGCGAAGAAGAAAGAAGCTGGATCCTCATTTGTTGCTTCCCTCGCTGGAGCGGTAGATGTCTGATAAAAATTTATCACTACTAGTTCTCTTATGCTTTCCGCGCGTAGAGGATGGAGAGCTGGACTTTGATGATCCACTTTGCGAGCCTGAAAGATTTCCTGGATGAGGAGAACTGACGGTTGGGAGAGCCGTCGCCAAATTGGAAGGGCTGATCCCTTGGTTTTGGAGAAAGCACTGCCACTGCTCTCTATCCACAGTAATGTGCCTACCGTCCCAGCTAACCTCCTGCAACTTTGGATCATAACTAATAGGCTGCGCAGGCTGTGGCCCTAAGTTAAGGCGAGTGGATCCCTGAGCCCTCTCCAAACCCGTCCTGAATTGGACCTGTGTGACGGCGTAGCCTTCCTTTATGTTTCTGTCAACTGGAGATGTGTAACGGAACCCAAGCCTCTTAGGGATGTCAGATAAATCCCTCACCTTGAGGAGCACTTTGCAGTCTTCGAAGTTAGTATTGTTTATAACGTCCCTAGACCATATAATGCATTCACCAATACCAGCAAGGAGAGTTCACAGGATTTCATAATTCCAGAGGTGGTATGGTATATTGAAGAGGTGGATCCATAAAAGAAAATGTTTGGGCACCGTTATTAACCTGTGATCTTCCCTCCAACGATGGAATCTTCCCCTAAAGGTGCCCATGTCTACTAAGCCGAGCTCTATGGCTTGGGCAAGTAGGGTGTCTGATGGAAACTGCATCATGAAGCTATGCCCTACCGCATTTTTATTTGATGGGGCCACGACGTTAGATTGAACTGATAAGCCAGCATCTCTCTGAGCTCCTGGATGGATGGACGGCCTACTTCAAGATTGAAGATGACAAAAGCAGAGAGATGCCTGATGGTGCTGGCAGTGGTGGTAGGGACGGTAAGCAACCTTGGTAGGGCATGAGCAGTAATACCGTGATGACAATTTCGAGAGTGGTGCCCTGACCCATGGCAATGTACACAGGCGCAATCCTTAACCATCTTTTATGTTAACTAATAAAGATTGAAGAAGTTGGGTTTAAGAGTTTGTTTTGGAATGAGGGGTTTAGAGAGTCCGCCGATGCTGGTGGAAGAAGAAGAAGTTGATGGGTTATGAAGGAATGGCGGCGACGTGAGAATCGAGAGAAATAGTACTAAACTATACTATATTAAATGAGAATATATGATGGGAACACTGTTAGGGTGATAGGACATATCTTGAAAAGGAGAAAATATCCGGTGTGTCTTAAGGCAGTGATGAGATATTATTTTCTTGGTAAGACACGCTCAAAATGAGCCAGAAATAAAATATTAATCCTAGAACTATCACTTACAAAGTTAGAACTAAAGCGAAATTATAGATAACAGGAATAAGCTTCTATTACAATACTTCTAGCTTGTATACAGCCAGTTCTAGCATACACCTTATGAGTTCTAAACCCAACCCGCGTTTTTTACAAGCAAACTTTTTAATTCTAGCTTCTATTACACTAGTTCTAGCATGTATACAGCCAGTTCTAGCCCACATCTTGCTAGTTCTAAACCCAGCTCGCGTTTTATACATGCAAACTTGTTAATTCTAGGTTCTATGTTAGTTCTATCTTTTATTATCTTAGTTCTAACTTATATACAGCCAGTTCTAGCCTACATCTTGCTAGTTCTAAACACAGCCCACTTTTTTTAAAGCAAACATGTTAAATCTAGCTTCTATGTTAGTTCAAGCTTCTACTGCCCTAGTTCTAGCTTGTATACAGCCAGTTCTAGCCCACACCTTGCTAGTTCTAAACCCAGCCCTCGTTTTTTAATGCAAACTTGTTAGTTCTAACTTCTACATTAGTTCTAGCTTCTATTACCCTAGTTCTAGCTTGTATATAGTCAGTTCTAACCCACATCTTACTAGTTCTAAACCCAACCTTCGTAATTTACTTGCACACTTGTTATTTTTGATTCTACGCTAGTTCTATCTTCTATTCCCCTAGTTTTAGCTTGTATATATACAGTTCTAGCCCACATCTTGCTAGTTCTAAAACTAGCCTTCGTATTTTTCTACACACTAGTTATTTTTTGTTCTGCTTTAGTTCTAGGTTCTATTACCCTAGTTCTAGCTTGTATACAGTCAGTTATAGCCCACATCTTGCTAGTTCTAATACCATCATTCCTATTTTTCCTGCACACTAGTTATTTTTGGTTCTATGTTAGTTCAAGCTTCTACTGCCCTAGTTCTAGCTTGTATACAGTCAGTTCTAGCCCACACATTGCTAGTTCTAAACTCAGCCCTCGTTTTTTAATGCAAACTTATTAGTTCTAGTTTCTACATTAGTTCTAACTTCTATTACCCTAGTTCTAGCTTGTATACAGCTAGTTCTAGCCCACATCTTGCTAGTTCTAAACCTAGCCTTCGTAATTTACTTGCACACTTGTTATTTTTGATTCTATGTTAGTTCTAGCTTCTATTCCCCTACTTCTAGCATATATACATCCAGTTCTAGACCACGTCTTGTTAGTTCTAAAACCAGCATTCGTATTTTTCTGCACACTAGTTATTTTTTGTTTCGTTTTAGTTCTAGCTTCTATTACCCTAGTTCTATCTTGTATACAGCCAGTTCTAGCCCACAACTTCTTAGTTCTAAATCCGGCCAGCGTTTTTTAATGCAAACTTGTTAAATCTAGCTTCTACATTAGTTCTAGCTACTATTTCCCTAGTTCTATCTTGTATACAGCCAGTTCTTGTTAGACCCTAGAGGGGGGGTGATTAGGGTCTTATGCTAATCTAATCCGATTAAATGCCAATTAAAACTAATTAACAAATATATTCTTGCAAGATAGATATACAAAGTGTTATGTGAAAGAATATGCAATATACACAAGGTGATATATCCTATATGATAGAAATATATGCAAGGATATATAAACAATAAGATATATCCTAACAAAGAGATATAGACAATATATGTGCAAGGATATAAAATTGACACAAGGGTGAATTAATCATAAACTAGATAGAGGGAAAAACAACAATGAGCAATTGACAAAGGCAATATGAATAATAAGCACGAATGTAAAATTACGCCAATGCAATCACAAACAAAACGATATGTTTACGAGGTTCGGTCCCCACAACCTACGTCCCCGCTCCTCACCTCGAGGAGATCTCCACTATCACAACCGGGTTTTCTACGTTCACCCGAACAACGTTTGCACCTCACAATACAATCACTATGTAATCACACCTCACACACTATGTGTTGGTCCTAGCCCGTGTCCTCCTCCTTAAGTGCTCGGTTACAACCTCTCCCTAAGCACGTCAACCGACGCCACTCCTCTTGGATTCGACCCCGTCTCTCACCACACACTTCTCTCGGTGTACAAGTGTATTACAAGTGAATCCTCACAATTAAGCACAATATAAATCAATTTGATTGTTCTCTAAACAAGGTGAGAACTCAATTAAGCACAACTCTTAGTCACAAACCCACAACCCCAAAATATACTATGAATGTAAATACACTAAGCTCAATGGGTTGTGTGTGAATAAAGAGTATCAATAAAACGATTAAACTAAACTCAATATAAATCTAGCTTATGGAAATTATAATCAAAATAATAAATTGCTAGATGAGTTTAGAAACACTTCTCTAAAGATGACAAGAGAGTAGGAGAAGAGTGAATGCTCAAACACCAAAGGATGATCTCCACTTGCTCTTGTGAAATTGAATTTCACAAACTCAAACACACTTAAATGCTTAAAAGCTCATAAACACACTTTAAACAAACTTAAACCCTTGATTAAAACTTTCTTAAACTTGTTTTTAAAACTCTCTTCATTCACATGAAAAGAGATCAGCAATGGGGTATATATACTCACTTGAAACCTCAGCCAAAAACCCCAAGCCAAAAGACAAAAACAGCCCCAGCAAACAACACAGGAAAATAGCCGTTAGGAGACAACGGCTACATTGTCGGTCGACCGGAAATCTTGTCGGTCGACCGGAAATCTTGTCGGTCGACCGATGGAGCTTTCGATCGACCGGACTGGTCGACCGACAGACTCTCTGTCGCATACTGATGAAAAAACAATTGAGCGGTCGACCGGTGCGGTCGACCGAAAACTGATACTTGAAAATCTGTTTTTGAAAACTGTTTTTCTGATTTTAAAACACTGTTTAAAAATATCAAATAAATTCCAAAAAATGTAAAACTTTAGGGAATGATTGTAGACATGATAATAAACATGCTACAACGAAACCAAAACTTCCCAAATGAAAAATATCATCATTTTGCAAATATGTTCAAAAACATGAAAACCTGGAAATTGATATTTTGATATTTTGACTCAAACAATATTTTGAAACCTTATGAAATGATTGTATAGACTTGATAAAATATATAACATGTTGTTATGAAGTCTATAACCAAGAAATACAATATTTTCATAAGATTGCATATTCTATGCAATATATTCAAAACACTAAGTATGATTTCATTAAATATAAGCTTGTTAAAGGTGAAATCATATATGGGCATATAAACATGAAAACTCAAAACTATGTATGTATATATATATAAAACTATATATATGCATAGAAACCAAAACTTATGTATATATATATATATTACTATATATATATACGAAGAAACCAATAAATGTGTGTGTATAGATATTGCGCTTAAGGTACTTAACACACATAATATAAATCCTAAACTACATTACCCAAGAAATCTTGATCTTCATTGTAGCTCAACTTGGTACACGTTGCGGATGAAGCTTGAACTTGATCTTTAACTTGAATTGTATGTTGCTTCACTCCACATTTCCGCCAACCTCCATTTGATATCGTCGTTAAAGCGCTATTCCATCCATCCTCCAACAACGTTGTTTGTCTATAATAAATAAGAAAACACAAATACTAGACAAACAACATTAGTGGTAAATTGTTTGTTAAACATCATCAAAACAAGAAGGCCAACAGTTCTAGCCCACACCTTGCTAGTTTAGCCCTTGTTCTAGCTTATATACACCCAGTTCTAGCCCACATCTTGCTAGTTCTAAAACCAGCCTTCGTATTTTTCTACACACTAGTTATTTTTGGTTCTAAGTTAATTCAAACTTGTATTACACTAGTTCTAACTTGTATACAGACAGTTCAAGCCCTCACCTTGCTAGTTCTAAACCCAACCCTCATTTTTTTAATGCAAACTTGTGAGTTCCAGCTTCTACGTTAGTTCTAGCTTCTATTACCCTAGTTCTAGCATGTATACAGCCAGTTCTAGCATGTATACAGCCAGTTCTAGCCAACATCTTGCTAGTTCTAAACCCAGCCTTCGTAATTTACTTGCACACTTGTTATTTTTGATTCTACGCTAGTTCTAACTTCTATTTTCCTAGTTCTAGCTTGTATACATCCAGTTCTAGCCCACATCTTACTAGTTTCTAAAACCAGCCTTCGTATTTTTCTGCACACTAGTTATTTTTTGTTCAGCTTTAGTTCTAGCTTCTATTACCCTAGTTTTAGCTTGTGTACAGTCAGTTCTAGCCCACATCTTGCTAGTTCTAATACCATCATTCGTATTTTTCCTGCACACTAGTTATTTTTGGTTCTGTGTTAGTTCTACCATCTATTGCCCTAGTGCTAGATTGTATACAGCCAGTTCTAGCCTACACATTGCTAGTTCTAAACCCAGCCCTTGTTTTTTAATGCAAACTTGTTAGTTCTAGCTTCTACGTTTGTTCTAGCATCTATTACCCTAGGTATAGCTTGTATACAGCCAGTTCTAGCCCACATCTTGCTAGTTCTAAACCCAACCTTTGTAATTTACTTGCACACTTGTTATTTTTGATTCTATGTTAGTTCTAGCTTCTATTCTCCTAGTTTTAGCTTGTATACATCTAGTTCTAGCCCATGTCTTGCTAGTTCTAAAACCAGCATTTGTATTTTTCTTCACACTAGTTATTTTTTGTTCTGCTTTAGTTATAGCTTCTATTACCCTAGTTTTAGCTTATATACAGCTAGTTCTAACCAACAACTTGCTAGTTCTAAATCCGGCCAGCGTTTTTTAATGCAAACTTGTTAAATCTAGCTTCTACGTTAGTTCTAGCTACTATTTCCCTAGTTATAGCTTGTATACAGCCAGTTCTAGCCCACACATTACTAGTTCTAAACCCAGCCTTCGTAATTTACTTGTACACTTGTTATTTTTGCTTCTACGTTAGTTTTAGCTTCTATTTCCCTAGTTCTAGCTTGTATACAACCAGTTCTAGCCTACAACTTGCTAGTTCTAAACCCAACCAGCGTTTTATAATGCAAACTTGTTAAATCTAGCTTCTACGTTAGTTCTAGCTACTATTTTCCTAGTTATAGCTTGTTTACAGCCAGTTCTAGCCCACACATTGCTAGTTCTAAACATAGCCTTCGTAATTTACTTGCACACTTGTTATTTTTACTTCTACGTTAGTTCTAGCTTTTATTACCCTAGTTCTTGCTTTTATACAACTAGTTCTAGCTCACAACTTGCCTGTTCTAAGCCCAAACAGCATTTTTTTAATGCAAACTTATTAAATCTAGCTTCTACGTTAGTTTTAGGTTCTATTCCCCTAGTTCTACCTTGTATATATCCTGTTCTAGCCCACATCTTGTTAGTTCTAAAACCAGCCTTCGAATTTTTCTGCACACTTGTTATTTTTGGTTCTGCGTTAGTTCTAACTTGTATTACCCTCATTCTAGCTTGTATATAACCAATTCTAGCCCACACCTTATCAGTTCTAAACCCAGCCCGTCTTTTTTACATGAAAACTTGTTAATCCATCTTCTATGTTAGTTCTAGCTTCTATTACCCTAGTTCTAGCTTATATACAGCCAGTTCTAGCCCACAACTTACTAGTTCTAAACTCAGCCAGTGCTTTTTAAGGCAAACTTGTTAAATCTAGCTTCTACATTAGTTCTAGCTACTATTTCCATAGTTATAGCTTGTATACAGCCAGTTCTAGCACACACCGTGCTAGTTCTAAACCAAGCCTTCGTAATTTACTTGCACACTTGTTATTTTTGCTTCTACGTTAGTTCTAGCTTCTATTCCCCTAGTTCTAGCTTATATACATCTAGTTCTAGCTCACATCTTGCTAGTTCTAAAACCAGCCTTTGTATTTTTCTGCATACTAGTTATTTTTGGTTCTACGTTAGTTTTAGCATCTATTATCCTAGTTTTAACTTGTATACAACCAGTTCTAGCCCATATCTTGCTAGTTCTAATACCAGCATTAGTATTTTTCCTGCACACAAGTTATTTTTAGTTCTTCGTTAGTTCTAGCTTCTATTGTCCTAGTTCTAGCTTGTATACAGCCAGTTCTCGCCCACACCTTGCCAGTTCTAAACTCACCCTTCGTAATTTACTTGCACACTTGTTATTTTTGCTTCTACGTTAGTTCTAGCTTCTATTCCCCTAGTTCTAGCTTGTATACATCCAGTTCTAGCCCACATCTTGCTAGTTCTAAAATCAGCCTTCGTATTTTTCTGCACACTAGTTATTTTTGGTTCTGCGTTAGTTCTAGTTTCTATTACCCTAGTTCTAGCTTGTATACAGCCAGTTCTAGCCCACATCTTACTAGTTCTAATTTCAGCATTCGTATTTTTCCTACACGCAAGTTATTTTTGGTTCTGCGTTTGTTCTAGCTTCTATTGCCTTAGTTCTAGCTTGTATACAGCCAGTTCTAGCCCACACCTTGCCAGTTCTATACCAAGCCCTCGTTTTTTATATGAAAACTTGTAATTCCATCTTCTATGTTAGTTCTAGCTTATATTACCCTAGTTCTAACTTGTATACAGCCAGTTCTAGCCGACACCTTGCTAGTTCTAAAACCAACATTCGTATTTTTCTGCGCACTAGTTATTTTTGGTTCTGCGTTAGTTCTAACTTATATTACCCTACTTCTAGCTTGTATACAGCCAGTTCTAGCCCACACCTTGCCAGTTCTAAACGCAGGCCGCATTTTTTACATGAAAACTTGTTATTCCATCTTCTACGTTAGTTCTTGCTTCTATTACCTTAGTTCTAGCTTGTATACAACCAGTTCTAGCCCACAACTTGCTAGTTCTAAACCCAGCCAGAGTTTTTTCATACAAATAAATCTAGCTTCTATGTTAGTTCTAGCTACTATTTCCCTAGTTATATCTTGTATACAGCCAGCTCTAGCCCACACATTGCTAGTTCTAAACCCAACCTTCGTAATTTATTTGCACACTTGTTATTTTTGCTTCTAAGTTAGTTCTAGGTTCTATTCCCCTAGTTCTAGCTTGTATATATCCAGTTCTAGCCCATATCTTGCTAGTTCTAAACCCAGCCCCTTTTTTTTACATGCACACTTGTTAATTCTTGTTTCTACTTTAGTTTTCTCCTCTACTACGCTAGTTCTAGCTTGTATACTGCCAGTTCTAGCTCACAACTTGTTTGCTCTAAACCCAGCCCGTGTTTCTATAATTAAAAGAATCGGGTTAGAACTAACGCTGTATTGTTTAGTGTTAACACTTAATCCAGAAGAACTAACATGAGGTTAGAACTAATAACAAACGAGATTGAACCAGGAGAAACAAACGTAATACACTTAAACTAATGCTCAAATAGAGTTAACAAGAAAGAGCTATAGCATACATTCTTGTATTTTATAAACATTGAATCATTCTCTTTGTATAAACATGCCATTCATCACTATAAGTTGACCCATCTGCATGTCTTTGCTCACAACCAGATAACAATAATTGTGCGGCAACCCTCGCTCGCATAGCTTTAGGGGTATCGTCAGGAGGATTAACCAGCAATGTCGAGCGACCTTGAATTAATGCTTGGATGTAGAGGTAGACGAATACACCACTATCATAGCTACAACATAGTATACCATATTAGAGATTTTCCCTAGAGATAGAACTATAACACGCTTTATACGAAGGAACTAACCTCCCTCTTTGTTGCTCGCATTTGATGGCCCTGTATTTAAATACTCTGGATACATTTGACCTTACAAAATCAACTTGCTGTTCATTAAAATAGTTTAATATTTTATGAACAGGCTCCATCAAAGCTTCATGGCTAGCAGAACTGTAGTGGTTGACGACCTTTTCTTTCAGATCAACTTCAACCAGATGCCAATGGTCGTGCCTGACCAATGGAATCAACAGATGCTCTATGCGAACGGCTGTGTATTTTTTAATATATTTCAAAAATAGCTCGTAATGCGTTGGGTCGACGGACTAAAGTGAGTGCTGCCAATAGTAGCACGTAATGTTCAGTATTATGCATGAGGGAAGATAGAACCAACTTGCTTCTACATTAGGACTAACATGTTATAAGCTAGAACTAACATTCTAGTTGTTAGGGCTAACGTGACGCAAACTAGAAATAGTACATGGCTCATGCCGAACTTACATGGATAGAACTAAAACTAACATCCATTTTCGCCAAAACTACCATGATAATTTAGAACTAACATGTACTTACAAGAAAGAACACCGAGACGATGCCAAATTTTTTGTCATATGACTCTTGGTTGAGCGTGTCCAACAATGCTTCTTCCATCTGTAACATCAATGAAATATTAAAATTCAATATATGAATAATACTTTATACATTATTAAGCATATATAATCCAACCATGTCATCAAGCCGGCCACCACGAAACAAATACAACAGCTCTTCTCTGTTCAAAGTGCTATTGGCTGTTTTAATAACATCATAACTCCTGAAAATAAGAACTAACATGGATTAGGACTAACATGTAACGAATTAGCATATAAATAGTCAATTGAACCTTACTTGTGATTCTTTTGGGAGCAAAACTTTGTTAGGCAATTATTTTTAGCTGCGGAGAGTCTAGCCGATACTTCAGATGGTATCCTAAAATTATGTACAAAAGTACCACTGCTATCTATTATACGTATGCTAAATAATGCAGGGTCTGGAATGCCTTTATTTAACTCACCTAATAGACCTTCCTCCTCAGCCGTCATTGCCTTCAAACTCAACTCATCCCAAGTGGGATATTGTTTGCCGTTATAAAAATGGGTAACTTTGTCAACTGTGCGTACATCATAAGGACTTGCCTGTATATCTATAATAACTTTTTGCTTTTTCTTTCCCTTTCCCTCTATGTATGGGGTCTTACACTATTTAGACCGCTTGCTTGCCATTCGAACCTTCCTCCGTGGGGCTGCTACAATCTTCTCTGTTTGCACATCACTTGACAGAGCTTCTAAGGTTTTGTCCACCTGATGTGACATATTAACAATGGCCTCGGCAGAACTATCTACATTCCCACTTTCTCTTCCAACATGCTCCTCTTCCTTATACACAATCTCCGCCTCTTTCTGTATATTCTCCTCAATCATGCTATCTACATTCCCCCCTTCTCCACCAACAAGCTCCTCTTCCTTCTCTGATTTCTCCTCCTCCTCTAGATTATCCACTTTCCTATCTACATTTTCCTCCCCCTTATCTACATTGTCCTCAACCTTGTTATCTACAATAACCTCTTCTCTATTTGAATTCTCCACAGCTTTATTCTCGGGGGGTTCCACTTCACCATTCATTTGGGGGGCGATATCCTCCCCCTCTTCCCCTTCTATTATATCTTTCCCCTCAGCTATATTCCCAACATCAGCTCCTTCTTCCATTGAACCAATAGCCTCCTGTAGGGGGGAAAATTTGAAGTAAAAAGAATGAAAGAAAAAATTGGTTTGTATTCTCTCGATCTTAATTATAGTTTGAATTCCGATTACAAAAGAGAAGAGAATTAATCTGAATTCTCCCCTTTGTTTAGTTCTGGGTTTTTCACGGTTGCGATGGAGTACCTCCTTCGAATGCTCGCGTTGAATTTGCTCTCCGTTGACGATCCGAATATCTTAATTCACTAGAACAGCTGACTTGTGTGGTTGAACTGATCAAGAACTCTTGACGAGCTTTATAACTCAGAGCGAGTGACAAACTATAGTGAAAAAGAGTTGTTTGAACCGAAAATAATTCGGTTGAGAAGCCAAGTATCTAGTATCTGGAAATGTTCTGTTGTTGAAGATTGTTGCCTCCTGATTTTCTCCTTTCCGGAATCCAATCTCCAAAATCCAATCCCTGAACTCTGTTGAGTTTGTTGATATTTATATAGATATTAGCGGTGTAACTATCCCCATAATTCACTCCTAAGTGGGGCTGAATGGGGTGTAACCGTCTCCTTAATCCGCTCCTAAGTGGGGGCAGAAATCCCTTAGATCATGGGGAGAAAACGATATCTGGAACCGATCAACTTGTGTTTGAACGTGTCAAATGCAGGTCCTGTACTCTGGAATTAAATCTGCGTTTGAACATGGTATTTGCAAGCTGCGTTGGGTGGAAGATGTATCCTACGTTGTTAGTTGTTAGAGGCTGCGTTCGGTAGCGGATGGAAGCTACGTTCGACAGCGAATGGAAGCTACGTTTGTAGCATTTAGGAGCTGTGTTTGCAGCATTTAGGAGCTGTGTTTGTATAGCTTTGACTCTGGAATGAGGCCACTTGTGCTTCACCTCTGGGATGCAGGGATGTGTTTTGCGTCTTGGATTGAAGAGATCGTTGGCTTGTAATCTCTTCTGTCAAAGCGTTATGACGATCGTTGTTTAGTAATCTTCACTTTAGCCCTTTGAAATGTGAGAGTCATTAGATTACAACTCTCATTATTGGTTGTGAAGACCATTGATCGGAGCTTTCATCGGTTGTCGTGAAGGTCATTGATTTGTAACATTCATCAATCTACGTGAAAGTCTTCAAATTATAGCCTTCTGGAAGTCGTTGAATTGTAACCCCATTGTTGATGTTTGATGGGGATAAACTATCTGTTGTGATTTTTAGACAGCCTACAGAACCCCCTCTAATGTTTTCAAAAGTTCGCGGATTGGTGGTTTGCATTCCATCATTAGACCACAGAGATAATCCTATTGTTTATCGGTTTTAAAATGCATGGTTAGCTCCGTTGTTCATGATATTCTAACACAGGCTCAGACCCTGCGTTTCGAATTTTGAATGCGGGTTGAGACCCTGCGTTTAGGAATTTGGACGCAGGTCTGGACCTTGCGTTTAAAATTTTGGACGCAGACCCAAAACTTGCCTTCTTGAGTTAGACTCCTTCGTTTAACTAACTGATTTTCTTTTCCATTTGCAGTGTGATACTCCAACAAGCCTCTTTCTTTCAACCATTACTTCGGTCATGCAGGAGGTGCGGAGAAAAATACAATCTTCAGTTTTCATTTAGAGTACCCAATATTCCAGGATACCAACAAAGAGTGGGCGAAACTCATCACTCAAGCTTTCCCCGAGACTCTCAGGTCCTTAGTTACGAATGCTAGATTTGAAACCGCAGAGCATGAGATTTTAAAGAAACCATCCTTCCTTTTTGGGGATTCTGTTAAAATGGATCCCAAGCGGATGTCCGAGGGAAACTACAAATAGCTGAGGGCTGTCAACAACCATTGTCTTTTCCTTTCCAACTTAGAGCGAATGTGGCCGATTTCTTATTATCAGTGCACCTCTATCCCACGGTCAATGAATTAGGAACTCGTTCAGGACCAAGGAGGTGTTGCTATTGGGCAAATCACTCCTCGGGGCACTCATCTGGCTGGTTTTAATTATTTTGTGGCCTTGAAACCAGGTTTATTCAAAAGGGAACATCCTGTCGGTGAACCTGCTAAGCTGGCGGAGGTCTTCATTAGAAAATTTATCTCTGTCAAAGGAGAGTTCCCCGCTCATGATTTTAGGGCTCTAACATGGGTACATTCCAGTGAGACAGACTGGTGGGGTCGGATGATAAATTTTGTTTTAGATGAACTAGAAGAATCTTTGAGGACTTCAGAATTGAGAACTCCAATAATAGCCACTCGATATAGGATTTCTCCAAATTATAGCGGACTTTTTCTATGCTAGAGTTTTACAATACTCACACTGGTACATTTTTCACTCCTGCTGGTGAATTAGGCTTCGCTCTTCATGAGATATTTGAAATCTCTGGATTGTCTTTTGGAGAGCTGCCCTATGAGGAGTTTGTTCCCGGAAATAGGGAATTAGAGATCCTGAAACATGGTGCTCCCGAAATCTATGACACTTATTGGGAATTGATGTGCCATTTCCAGATATGTGCACAAACTATTGGGAAAAGGGCCAGTGGTGTGAAACAAGGACAATGGGCAGAGTATCTTTTCTGAAATCTGTGGGACAAGGACACTGAGGTGACTCGCTTAGCTGCCAGTACTCTTGAGGAAATCAATGAACGTATCAATGATGCAACCTCCCACTATACTTGCAAGGTAGAGGAGGACGTCTTCCTAGCTTTCACCACATTCGAAAGCTTCCATTATCATGCAGAAGTCCTAATCTCCGACATGGCGGGTTTCCTTACTCTTTGGTTGAAACGTTGTGTGGTACCCACTAGGCCGGTGGACGCTATTATAGTAGAAGTATTATACCCAGTTGTTCTCCTAGCTCATGGACGGCCTCTAAATCTCCTTTCAGCCATGGTATGCTCTTTGCAAAGTTGTCTACGGCAACTAGCCTCTGAGTTTATTGCCATCGAGAAATTGGACTCAGATGGGAAAACAATCATTCAAACCCTAACCCCTCGGGTGCCAATGCGTATATTTATTTGGTATCTTGGTTTGTGTTGCACTGCCCTTCAATAATGTCAACCCCTGAATCGAGTGATACTTCGGCTCCTCTTGTTTATCAATTGGAAACCTCTTGATGGGTCGGTTGGTATCAGGTTAAATTCCACAAAATATTTAGCGGGATTATAATTACGAGATCGCTTGTAAGTTTCCTGTTTTCGAGGGCGGTGCATATGGAGAGATCTATCAAGACACTCCGGAGCAGAATTCTTTTACTACACTTAGTAGAGGCGCCTTCTGGTGGCTCATAAATATTCGTCCAGGCTATCTTCTTTTTCAGCAAGGGAGGAAATGCTTCATTGAACCATATCAGCCTTATCGCTTTTCTCGGCAATTCGGCTATGATTAGATTTATGTCGGAAATCCAAACCCTACTCTTGCGTACACAGGTAATGTGTATGAAAGAGCAAGAGCTTGGTATTACTCAGTGGCAGGCTGTACGGGAGCAAAATTCCAAGTGCCGCATAAGATGCCCAACGTTCGTACTTCTTTAAGTTTTTGTACGTGGTACCAGGCTGCTTCTCAAATTTCAGCCTACAACATGAATACTTCCTGCCTGAAGGCCATTTGAAAATGGTATGCTTCGAAGAGAAGTGCCAAAAAGTTCCATGCTCGGGGGGTTAACGAATACTTATCATATGAAAAGGCGATTACTGAGGACGAACGACGACAATCACCAGAGGGAGTTCAGGAAGAGATCAGGATGCCGGATACTCATGAGGTGAACCTTCGAGAGTTAAGACTCGGAGTAAAAGCGCTACTAGAAAAAGAGCACTAGACCCAACTGAAGAAGCCAAGTATAGCAAACGAGCTCGTCGATAATTAGCGCTCGAGCCCCCTGCTTCTAAGCTTATGTCAGATGCTCAGAAAGCATGGCATGCAGAAGAGGAAGAATGAGAGTCTACTGCTATGGGACTCTCGCCTCAGCCTGGTCTCCCCATAGTTGGTCCCGCTTTAGGAGGCCCTGTTTCTTCTGCTCGTTCACTGAATGAAGAAGAGCGTGGAGATGAATCATTTGTAGGGGGTGCAAAATTTGTCCCTGAAGACATACTTCACGATACTGCCTCTACTGCCCCTCGTGTTAAAGAAGATAGACATCCGGTCCTAGATCCTACAATGACTGCTCAGTAAGACTTAGTAGCAGACAAATCTCCTTCTGCTTCTGTATTATTGCCATCTATAGGAGACACACAACCTAACCCTACTCTTGGAGTCATATCAAAACCTATCATCACCGAGAATCCGCCAGCATTTCCTCCCATAGACGAGGAGGAGCCTATATTCCAGTGAGTGGGATATCCCACCACCACCTTCTTCTGACAAGGCGTCAGCCTATATTCCCCTGCCTCTCACTGGTAAGCGTCGTTTTTTCCGAAATATGACTCACTTTGGCTCTGCATTTAGAACTGTTTTCTCTTACAGATCCTATGATACATGAGGCGGCCACTGTCACTCCTCCTTCGACACAACATCTTGTACCACCACCAACTCAGGTGTCAGAATCACCTTGCTTGGGAGCTCTCAACGGCAACTCTCCCACCGGCGACTTTATTAACGATTTCCTTAGCCCCAACAGAAGTTGTAGGTGTGCCAAGATCATCCAAAATGGGGGAACTTATGGCTCTTCAATCGAGTCCATCTCAATTGGATGTCAACATTCCCTCTCAGGCCACTACGACGAAATCGCCTGCTAGTCTTTTACTTGGCTCTGTATCTTAGAAAGTTTCTGTACTGTCTCCCATCACTGCTTTGAGTCATACAGATGTGTCGGATTTCCTCATGATTTCTCTTTACTATTTAGAGAGTCTAACAAAGAAAGTGATTGAGGTTGTGTTGGCAGGTTGAGATACTTTTGAAACCTTCAAGCTTATGCTCACAAATAGTTTGAACAACCTCAAGTTCGTGGGTGATGTCCACGTGGTTAAGCGTTGCTCAGAAGCCATCTCACACCTAGAGGCACAGCTAAGGTTCTTAGAGGCCTTAGGTCGTGCTGATATCCAAGTGCAGATCGCATCGACGTTTGAGGACATCCGGGCTGAAGAAGTTAATAAGTATGAAGCAGTTCAGCGTCATATAGCCGAGAAGGAAGTCCAGGTGGAACATTTACAGAAGCTGCATGCTCAAAAACAAGCTGGGCTAGCACTCTGAAACACTTCTTTAGTGAATTTACGAGAGAATATCATTGCCACTGAAGTAGAGTTGACTAGGTTGAAGGCTCAATTCAAACGAGAAGAAGCTATTGTCACTGAGCTCAACGTCAAAAGCACAACCTCTCTACTAGATTATCGCACGGAAGCTAATGCTCTTGAAGAAGCAAAAAAGGAGATTGCTGCCATGTTACCTAGCGAGGACGAGCTTCGGAAAAGGGCTGAGATGCTGGTGCGAGCTGACCATGAAGAGAAACTTTCTGACATTACGTCTCAGCTTGCCTCATTTAGTTTGATGAATTGATGAGTCTATTTTTGTATCGTTCTTTTGGTACAAACAACACTTATCTTCTTGTTGCTTTGTTTTCCTTTGAATAAAAGTAGTGCTGTTTTGGTTTTTTATCGTTTCTTTTGCATATCATATTCTGACATGGAACCATGACATACCGTTTTAATATCAAAGGATAGATTATTTATATGCCTTTTCTTTAAGCACTGGAAGAAACTTATAAATCTAAAAAGTGTCATATTAACATAGTGAGTTTGTGGTCTTGTCGCTCTATCGGTGGAAGTCGACAAAATGAAAGTGTTGCAATCGGAGCAACTTTGAGGACCTATCTCTCTATTGACGAGAGTCGATAAGTTGAAAGTGTTGCGATCGGAGCAACTTTGAGGACCTATCGCTCTATTGACGAGAGTCGATAAGTTGAAGGTGTTGTGATCAGAGCAACTTTGAGGACCTATCGCTCTATTGACGAGAGTCGATAAGTTAGAAGGGTTGTAATCAGAGCAACTTTGAGGGCCTATCGCTCTATTGACGAGAGTCGATAAGTTAAAAGTGTTACGATCGGAGTAACTTTGAGGATCTATCGCTCTATTGACGAGAGTCGATAAGTTAAAAGTGTTGTGATCGGAACAACTTTGAGGACCTATCAATCTATTGACGAGAGTCGATAAGTTAGAAGGGTTGCGATCAGAGTAACTTTGAGGACCTATCTCTCTATTGACGAGAGTCGATAAGTTAGAAGGGTTGCGATTAGAGTAACTTTTAGGACTTATCGCTCTATTGACGAGAGTCGATAAGTTAAAAGTGTTGCGATCGGAGCAACTTTGAGGATCTATCGCTCTATTGACGAGAGACGATAATTTGAAAGTGTTACGATCGGAGCAACTTTGAGGATCTATCGCTCTATTGATGAGAGACGATAAGTTAAAAGTGTCAAAAGAATTATTATTATGTGAAGGAGTGATACAGGTAGAATTCAAACCCTACGTGGCCGTAGAGATTTAGCACCGTATTTTGAGAACGCAAGGACAGAGGTACCCCCTGTGTTTGGGCCTTTGAACCCAAGGCTAAGCTCTTATTGAAACTGAGTTGCGTATGTCTGGAACAGCGTTGTGTATTTGAACACATCTTCATATCATTGCGTCCGGCTTCGCCTATGTATCTTTTAAACGTAGGGTTTTTTCCCGCGTCTTATCAGAAGTCCAAATGACTATAATGATGATGAAGAGACCACACTTGGCGGGAGTCTCGGGACTCCATATCATCATCATTGATTGTTTATAAATAGGCATTATTAGTCTTGTCAAGAGCCTCAAACGCTTAAACTTCCTTCTTGAACTCAGAAACAAGTTTCTTCTCGTTAATTCCAAAAACTCTTTGACTATTTCACCTCATCCCCGGCCATGGCTTTTATGAAAGTCTGCTCATGGAAAGACGAAGGGGCTGAGCAAGGAGTGTCGCCTTCGGGGGACACTCCCTCTGGGTCGTCGGTGATGCCACCCCCATCGACGTCTAGTCCTTAAGGTAAGTACAGTTGATCTGCTCCATCTAGCATTCTTTTCAATAAGTTTTTTTAAAATTCCTTCGATGGATTCTGGTTGATGATGATGAATACGATTCGTCTCTTTAATCTTGAACGTAGAAAGAAACTTCTGCGTCCTTTGACAAAAACTGCTCGTCTCCTTAATTTCGAACGCAGAAAGAAATTCCTGTGTTCATTGACAAAACGAAGGGTTGATCCCTTAATATTAAGCGTGGGAAGAAGTTTCTATGTTCATTAATGAAATTAAGGGTCGATTCCTCAATCTTGAGCACAGAAAGAAGTTTGTGCGTTCATTGATGAAAGGAAGGGTCAATTCCTCAATCTTGAGCACAGAAAGAAGTTTATGCGTTCATTGATGAAACGAAGGGTCGATCCCCTCGTTTCGATAGACTAATTTGATCCTGCTACATTTCGTGCAGAATTAAACCTTATTGTCCTGAAAACTCATTACGCAATTTTAATTCACTGTGTTCATAATAATTCAATGCGGGTCTAGATCCCTTGCGTTCAAGTTGATCTTGACGCATGTCTAGACCACTAAGCTTGAATTCATCTATTTTATTGACTTTGCCTTTTATTGTTTTGTTGCAAGGTGGGGTTTCTGCTTCTGAGCCCCTCATATCTTATGATTCGGGCTATGCCCCTCTCGTTCCACCTATCTCCGTGATCCTCCCAAATGAGGATTTCGAGCAGGTGACTATGAGGCTTCTTATCTGTAGCCAACCTACACTCTCTTCCTCCTCAGGCACCTAGAGAATTAGGTGAAGCAAGCCTTCTCCATCGTGATGCATGGTTGGGGCTCTTTCCCTGAGTTTCAAGCTCCTATCAAGGAGAGCTTGAACACCTTAGCTGAAGTCAACCTCTACCATGCTCGGCGTTGTGCAGAGAAGATCCACCACTTCTCAGGCACCACTCGTTTTCTCGAGGAGCTGAAGCAGACAGACCTGATGCCTAAGATATAATGGGCCATTAGTAATGCCAGGTTGAAAGAGAGGGTTGCTGCCAGAGCCCGAGCCTTTGATATCTCGGAAAGGAAGGCCATCATCTGGAGCTTGCAGAGGCAGCGTTGCCAAGCTAATGCCAGACTCGCTATAGGGGAGCTAACCCAAGAAGAGTTCAACCTTGGGGATGCTACCCTCGAGGCGAGGCTCCAAGCAGAAAAGGAGGCCATCCAAGCACTACAACAAGAAGCTTCTACTGCTGCCGTGGCTTCTGACGTCCAACTTCGCAAGAAGTTTGAAGAAGAGGTGCTGGTGAAACATGAAAAAGATATATCTGAAACAGAAGCTCATCTTTTAAGCTTCTCTTTATTTTAAGCCCTAGAAACTCTTATTTTTGTCCTTGTTTAGTAATGACTTTACATTAAATACTTATTATCCGCATGAATTGTTGTTGCTTATATGTTCCTTGCATTTTCTGTGTTTTTCTGAAATGCCGTGGTCTCTTTGTGATGTTACGATCATAACTTTGGGTTGGGGATTTTCTTCATTGTCGTTAGAATAATTTCTGAAAATTACCCCTTTGCGTTTGAATGATTTGAACGTAGGCCTATCTCCTTTTAGCAGTCAAAGATGCAGGGTTTGACCTTACGTCTAAACAGGCTTAAACGCAACTCTGAGACTTAAACTGTAGTTATAAAACTTTTGTTTAGGAAGACTTGACTCATTCCAATTTGTTGGCGATCCTCTTTGCTATTGTTAGAGTAATCTTTGGAGGTTTCTTTGTTATAGTTGAAATCCTGTGTTTGAATGAACTTAACGCGGGCCTGTCCCCTTAATAAAAAAAACCAAAAACGCAGGGTAGGGCCTTGCGTCTAAGAGACTTGAAACATAGTTATAGGATTTGCGTTCAGGGAGGCTAGGCACTTTTTCTTCCAACATTGGGCGTGCATCCTATGTTGTTAGGACTTTTCCATTGAATCAAATCAATCTGACGATTTTCTAGTAAATTTTGGGAAATTTTCTTTATTATAACAGTTCTCGACAACTTCAATCGCCAAAGGTGTAATGTTAACTTGACGACATATACAGTATGAGAAATAAATTACTACTCCTTGTCCAAACGAACTCCTAGTAGGCAACCCCCAGCTTCGTTTACTTGGAGGGGAACAAGAGACTTTTGGAATCTAGGGGTAATATTTCTTGAGAAATTTCTCATTAATTGGTATCATGAGCCTATCACCTTTTTTATCGATGAGACGGTAGGCTCCATTGGAATAGACCGTTTCTATCACGAAAGGTCCTTCCCATTTGGGATTGAACTTCCCTTTGGTTTTATGGGTCATTACCATGGGTCGTCTGTTGGCCAGAACTAAATCGCCTTTCTTGAAAGTCCGTTCTTTGACCTTTTTATTATAGGCTTTAGAGATGCGGGCTTGATACAACTCCATCTGCTATTGTGCTTGAAGTCGCTTGTCATCTAAGGCTTCAAGTTCTCGAAGGCGCAGTCGATGCTTATCTTCCTCTGTCATTCCGGTCATGATGGTGACTCTCAGGGAAGGGATCTGAATTTCTAACGGTAGCACAGCTTCACAATCGTACACCAAAGAAAATGGCGTAGCTTTTATAGGGGTCCTTACCGTAGTGCGATAGGCCTATAAACATTTTCCGAGTCTTTCATCCCAATCACGTCGGCTATTGGAAACAAACTTTTTGAGAAGCTTTACGATGGTTTTGTTAAAAGCTTCTGCGAGACCATTTGCTGGCGGATAATATGCCGTAGATATGACACTTTGGATTCTAAACTTATCACAAAATCTCTAAAACCTAAAGCTAACAAATTGTGTCCTGTTGTCGTGAATTATTCGTCTCGAGACCCTAAAACGATAGATGACGTGATGTTTAATGAATTTAATCACATTTGAAGTCTTGACTTCTTTTAGCGGGACTGCCTCTGCCCATTTGGAGATGTAATCAGTTACAACCAAAATGAACCGGTGTCCTTTGGAAGTCGAAGGTAAGATTGGTCCGACAGCATCCATACCCCACATTTCAAATGGCCATGACGCCGATGTGGGATGTAAGTTACTTGATGCTTGGTGGATAAAGTCCCCATGAATTTGACACGTGTGATAACATTTAGCGTAGTCGCCTGTGTCTGAGAACATTTTTGGCCAATAAAAGCCAATTCGTCGGAGGCGATCTCCTAATTTAGCTCCGGGTTGATGAGCTCCGTACATCCCGTCGTGGGACTCCTTGAGGGCCTCCTTTGCTTCTTTTCGAGAGAGACATCTAAGCAAACTTCATCGTGTGATTTACGATACAATGTTTGGGAAACCGTGTCGTAATAGAATCGGAGGGCTTTTTATTTGATAGCGGCCGCTTCCTTAGGATCATCGGGCAAAATTTCGTGTAGAACATAGTCGATATACGGGAATCACCAATCCCTAGATTCAAGCTCTATGGAGGTTGTGCAGACTTCTCCTGTTATTGTCTTGTCTGAACTTTCTTCTATAGGAAGCTTGGAACAGTATACCTCACGTCCCATGACTGAATCATTGTTTCAGCCCCTGGTGGCAATGCTAATGAAGTTGACAATGAGGCTAAAGCGTCTGCATAAGCATTCTGAGCTCGTGGAATGTATTCAATAAAGAAACCTTCAAACTTCTTAGCTTGCTTTAGCACTGCGAAGTAGTACGGGATCAGATCCTCATGACACACCTCATATTCCCCTCGGACTTGATTTACGATGAGCTGAGAGTCATCGTAAGCCTTGAAATGTCGAATATTAAGCTCTTCAGCAAATTGCATTCCCAATAGCAGAGCATTATACTCAGCTACATTGTTGGTACAGGGCTCGATCAGGGAAAATCCTCTTGGGATCATGTGACCATTTGTCTCGAAAAATCCTCTTGGGATCACATGACCATTCGGAGAGACGAACAATACTCCTACTCCTGCAGTAATTGCTCCATAAGGGTTTGCTCTGGATTCACCATCGAAGAATAATCTCCACACGTGCATAGTTTCTCGAGTGACGCAGGCTTCAGCGATTTCATCGGGTAATTCTTCATATAACCTAGACGTTCCTGGCACCGGGTGATTGGCTAAGAAGTCCGCTAACACTTGACCCTTGACCGCTTTTTGGGGCATCAATTACATGTCATATTATAACAAGAGGATGACCCACCTTGCGAGTCAGCAATTTACAGAGGATGCTTTCGTCATTAGAACTTTCAAAGGGTTTACCTTAGAAATAACATGAATTGTTTGTCCTACCAGTAATGTCGCATCTTTTGGACTGCAAATACCAAGGCGAGATTTTCTTTCTCAACTGGATTATACCGATATACGGCTCCCATCATGGTCCTGCTTAAGTAGTAGATGGCTTGCTCTAGGCCTTGATCGCTGTTCTGAGCTAGTAAAGCTCCGAGAGAATGGTCCATGGCCCTCACGTATAACAGGAATAGTTTTCTCGATACTGGGGCCACGAGAACCGGCGATTGAGTGAGATATCTCTTAATCTCTTCAAATGGTCTCTGGCATTCTCCATCCTAAATAAAGGACACTCTCTTTCTCATAAGTTTAGAGAAAGGTTGGCAGCGTCCTGAGAGATTGGATATGAATCTCCGAATGTAGGCCAATCTTCCTTGCAAACCCCTAAGTTCTTTGGGATTCTTCGGGGATGACATGTCTTGGATAGCACGGATTTTCTTTGGATCAAGAGAAATTCCCTTAGACGTGACAATGAATCCCAGGAATTTTCTGCTCAATACGCCAAGGAAAGATTTTGTTGGGTTCATCTTCTGCTGATGTGCTCGCATGATATCAAACATTGTCTTCAGGTCTGTAAGATGGTCACCTTTGTGTTGACTTTTCACTGCTATATCATCAACGTAGCATTCAATCTTCTTACGCAGATGTTCATGGAAGGTGGTGTTCATTACGCGTTGATAAGTTGCACCTGCATTTTTCAAGCCGAAGGGCATCACTATGTAGCAATACACCCCCAATGGTGTCCTGAATGCTGTATGCTTTTCGTCTCCAGAATACATCTTGATTTGGTTGTATCTGAAGAATCCGTCCATGAAAGAAATTCTTTCGTATCCGTAGGTATTGTCAATCATGACATCAGTGATGGGAAGAGGGAACTCGTCTTTTGGATAGGCTACGTTGAGGTCATGAAAGTCGATGCATATCCGAACCTTACCGTTCTTCTTGGGAACTGGGATAATGTTGGTTACCCAATCCGGGTGTTGTTCCTCTCTAACGAAACCTGAGTCTATAAGCTTTTTAACTTCTGACTCGATTACTTCCATGATCTCTGGACGAAACAGTCGTTGTTGTTGTTTAACGTGTTTTGCATCCGGGTCGATGTTGAGACGATGTGTTGCTACCTTTGGGTAAATGCTAGGCATATCTTCATAATTCCAAGCGAAGACATCTATATACTCTTGGATGAGAGACATAAGGTCCTCTTTTTCGGATGATGATAGGCTTTCACTTATGAAGATAATCTTAGGGTTGGATTCATCTCCCATGTTGACCTGGATCACTTTGTCTTCAGTTGGTGGTTCACGCTGCTCAAAGCGCATATCCCATAAGATGTTAAGACGTTTGATCCAGGGATCATTAATTGATTCGATTAACTCTTCGTCACCCCCTACGTCTTCATCTAGATGACTAGTTAAAACCATGTTCACGGTCGAACTTTTAAAGAAGGGTCTGATGCTGATATCGGATTCCCATGATGAAGTTTCGGACGAATGATTCTGACACAGACAGTTACCGGTTTCATTTTCTGAAAGGGAGGGAGTTGTGATATAACCTACACCTCTTCCGGTTTTTTGATAATAATACGGAGGTTTTCCTTCGGAGGTTAGAGACATCCGAATTGGTGTTCGTTTTTCTTTCCCAAAGTTTAAACCTTGTTTTTTGTTAAATTGTATCCCATCCGTTTCATCAGATGTATAGAATTAAGTTCATGATAATGGAATTGCAGAATTCCATTATCTTCTTCTGAACTTCCTCGTTTGAGTAGTTCAGGTTTAACTTTACCGAAATGGATCAGGTTCTGCCCTTTCTTTTTAGATGGGACTTTAAAGAAAGCCTTCTGAGCATCTTCTACTTCTTCATCTGAAGCGAAGGATGACCTAATCAGCAACGTTAATGATGCATCAGCGCATAATGTGTACCATGAGCTGGTACCCGTCTTAGTATCATTCTGTATTTGTCCAGCTTTAGAGGATCCATCAGACAAGTACGCCAAAATAAAATCTTCATTAATGCACCACTCGCCCTCACTCGGTATATTATTATTGTTCTCAATTAGACCCATTACATTTAAGTTTAACTTCCATGGACAATCTCCTTCAGGGTCTGGCTCGACGTCTGCTTCATTACCGCTGTCAATCTCTTCTTTCTCCTGTGATTCTGAGTAGAAGACCGAATCTGTGTAGAAGTTTTCCACTCCTCTGAAAGGGTATTTTTCTGCAATAAGGGCTCAAACTTCTCCTTCATCATTGGCATACTTCATAACTTAATGTAGGGTAGACGGGATAATATGGTTTGCATGAATCCATGGTCGTACTAACAATAAATTATAAGATGTGTCCGCGTCTATGATATAATAGGTCACTTCGAACTTAAGATCTCTGATCTGACACATGAGCTTGATCTTTCCCAGGGGCCGAGTGCTGTTAGCATTGAAACCGAAGATAGTGGTCTGGGTGGTGTTCAAACGGTGCATAGGAATCCCTAAGACCTGCATGACCCTGTAGGGCATAATGCTGAGCGCTGAACCCCGGGTCAACTTGGACATGACTGATTTTGGAGGATCCGATATACCCTATATAGTACAGTGGTCTGTCATGCTTGTGTTTTACCTGCATATCTTCTTGAGTAAATGATATGCAGGGTAAACTTCTCATTGCTTTCAGACATTGCAGGCAAGATTAACCTTAAGAAGCTTCTGAAATTGGAGTGACTTGAGTGATAAAGCTTTTCGTGTTCATTAAGGCTTCAATTAGAGCTTCCTTGGTAGTTTTAGACAACCTCAGGAGCTCATATAGAGTAATCCTGACCGGTATGTTGGCCAGCTGCACCATGACATTGAATTGGAAGGGAGTGCTTGACTCTCCGAGCTCTTGGAGAAGATTTTTATTAAACCGGATCTCCTTTTGTTCCCTTTTATCAACCGGCTTCTTTGGTATAGAACCCCTAGCGTCTTGGGGCTGTTCTTCAGCTTCTTGAGCGTTCTGGTCGTAATCCCTCAGGTAAGCTTTTCCTGACCAAGTGCTAGGGTTACCTCCTGGGTATCCTGCCAGGGTAGTCCTCTCTTCTTCTGAGTCAGTAAGAGGTTTGAGATGATCATCATTCTCATTAATAGAGGGGCTAATCATGTTGGATGACTTAGCCTTGCCTCCCTTCTTTTTTGACGTGGTTTGATCTTCAACTAAGTCGGGATGGACCCACATGATCTCCCCTTTTGGGACAGTGAAGAGTACTATTCCCCTGTCCTTCTGACTGTGTAAGTCAGTATTTTTCAGGTGCATTTCCCCTTTGTAGATGGGAATGACGCCATCTGCATCCACCACAGGGGGAAAATCACCAAACTGGACCGTTACCAAATTGGTGGATACGGTCTTCTGTTCTGGCTTCAAGGTAAGTATGTTAGCATTCACCAGATTTTATAAAATGTCTTTGAAGACATAACATTTTTTGGTTAGATGTCCTAGGAAGCTGTGATAGCGGCAATAATTAGGATCATCTACCTTCCCTGCTTCATCTAGTTTTCTGACCTCGGGGAGCTGCAATTTGTTGTTCTTCCGAAGTAGTTGGAACAGAGTGTCCACGTGCTCTTCTTTGAACGAGTATTGCTTAGGCCCTTTTTTTTGATTTGGTGTTTTGCCTTGCTTCGTAGGTGGTGCGTGTGTGTTGGTGTCCGCTGCCAATGTCTCCTTTCCCTTAGAGTGCGGGGCATTGTTCTGGTTACGTTGCTGTTACGGCTTGGGTTGAGTAACTTCTCAGCCTTGACCCGAGCAACAATTTCTTCGGCTTGTTCTCCTTGCGAAACCAATTGTCTCCAGGAGCGATATTTTGCCACTCCCATCTGAGCGAGGAGCTGGGTCTGCAAATTATGCTTGTAAGTTTTAACTAAGATTGATTTGGTCATACCTGACAAGCATCGCAATTCTATGCTACGGAATCTTTCCACATAAGTCTTGATGGACTCTCCTTTTCTTTGCTTGGTAGCGAGAAGGGTCAGGACTGAAACTTTTGTGTCGTCCTTGAAGAACCTGGCTAAGAAAATCCTTTCCAAATCTCCTTATTTCTGAATAGATCCAGCGAGCAGTTTCATAAACCACTTGAAGGCAACTCCTTTAAGAGTACCGATGAACAAACGGGTCAGAATAGCGTCATTTGCTATCACATCTCCCGTCTATGATTTGAAGTAGTAGATGTATTGGTTGGGTGACCCTGTACCATCGAAAGGTTGTAGAGTCGGAGCCATAAACTTTGGCGGATAGGGAGCTGTGTCCCATTCAGCAGAATAAGGCCGTATCACCCCTTCCTCGCGAAGCTCAATTCTGTTGGCTATTGCGTTGAGGCGGGCTTCTAGCTCATCCACTTTAGTTGTTCGGTTCTCTTTCCATGTCCCTCTCGTTTTTAGAAGAAGACTCCAGATTGTGAGTTTCATGTTCCGAGTTCTCAGGCACTTTCTTCTTTCCTTTAGAGACTGTCCTCCGGGAGGATTCCGATCTTTAACCTTTTTCAGCAAGGAGCTGGGTCGGCATATCCTTCATTTGGAGAAGTATCTCCTGTTGTGCTTGGAGCATGACGTGGTGTTCGTCAACTCTTTTGGCTAAGTCTTCGGGGCCTTCCGACATGTAAACGTGAGCCTCTCATGCCACGACGGAGCTTGAAGATTGAGATTCAGCAATTGCTGAATGTTCATCATCAGAAATAATCCCCTTGGCCAGCTTTTGATAGTTAACCAAGCGGATAGCTCCTGTCTGAGTCCGAGTGTGTCGATATACTCCTTCGAACTCATCACAAATTTTCCGAACAGTCAGGGAATGGCTTCTTTCTGATTCATCAGAATTAGGAGTCAAGGCTTTCCCTTTGCCAATCACATTGATAGTGACCTCGGGATATTCAGCTTCTGCTATTTTCTTTTTGTGATAATGTCGTCGCTTGATAGGTCTAGTGACGTTCGCCAATCTGTCAAATACAGATTGGTGGGGTTTAGGTGTACAACAGCGGTATTCGGAAAGTACTGCTGAAATAAGCTGCTCACAGTGGCATGAATGAGCTGCTTGTTGCATCGGTTTCACTCTAGAGAGTTATTCCCGCAAATCAGAGACTTGATAGTAATTCCTCGTCGAGCATGAGGTCGGAAATGGAACCCCCTACCCTTGAGTGGGCGAGACTGGTTCTTGTTAGACATGAATTTTAAGCCCATGTTGACTCCCCTGAACTTGGCGGACCATATCGTGTTCTGGAGACGAAACACGAGGGTCGCATTGTGATTTGTAAACACCAGGCTTTGGCTTGTGTTTAATTGATGAAACAGACCCCTTAGGGTCATGTTTTATTTGGACGCACTCATGAGGTGCGTGTTTATCTTTAGCAGCATTTTCTTGAATACCGCGTTTTGGATGGACAACACACCACTGAGGATAGCGTTTAAGCTGTATCACCCGAGGCTTATAGTTGGGCTCATTGCTGTGAAGTACTTGTTCTGGAGTAGGAACGCAGTGTTTGGGCAGAGCCTCAAAAACGCAATCCTTACGTTAAACCAGGGATTGGTTTTCTCGAAGATGCGCACGTTGTATGGATCTTCTCCGTCTTCGAGCGGCGTTCTTCTTGGCTTGTTTCAAAGCCTTTGTGGTAACGTCATTGGCGTTTATAAAGTCACTTCTTCTATAGGTCGCTTGTGACCCATAGCATGTCGTGTTGATGTAGACGTAGATCGTTCAACTTGTTGGATGAGTTCAGTAGAGGCTAAGCCCGCTCCTTTAGAGGAGAGGCTGTTTGATGAATTTCGGCCAAAGGATAGGGCTTTCTTTGGCATTTCAGCAATAGGTTTGATCACTTTGGAGATCTTTCGGATGTTGCGCCTAGCCTTAGGGCTAAGCGATCTAGAGGAAAGGCCTTCCTCGTACTTGGCTTGATCAAACTCTATAACGAGAGTTTCCACAGTCATTCTAGCGAGATGAATGTCGGATTACACCACCACCTCTTCATCAGAGAAGCAAGTCCCCAGTGGAGTCGCCATCTTTTGTAGGGTGGACAATTTGAAGTAAAAAGAATGAAAGAAAAAATTGGTTTGTATTCTCTCGATCTTAATTACAATTTGAATTTCGATTATAAAAGAGAAGAGAATTAATCTAAATTTTCCCCTTTGTTTAGTTCTGGGTTCTTCACGGTGTCGATGGAGTGCCTCCTTCGAATGTTCGCGTCGAATTTGCTCTCTGTTGACGATCCGAATATCTCAATTAACATGAGCAACTGACTTGTGTGGTTGAACTGATCAAGAACTCTTGACGAGCTTTATAACTCAGAAAGAGTGACAAACTCTGGTGAAAAAGAGTTATTTGAACCAAAAATAATTTGGTTGAGAAGCCAAGTATCTAGTATCTAGAAATCTTCCATTGTTGAAGATTGTTGCCTCTTGATTTTCTCCTTTCCAGAATCCGATCCCTAAACTCTATTGAGTTTGTTGATATTTATATGGATATTAGCGGTGTAACTATCCTTATAATTCACTCCTAAGTGGGGCTGAATGAGGTGTAACCGCCTCCTTAATCCGCTCCTAAGTGGGTGCGAAAATCCCTCAGATCATGGGGAGAAAACGGTTTCTGGAACCATTCAACTTGTGTTTGAACGAGTCAAACGCAGGTCCTGTACTCTGGAATGAAATCTACGTTTGAACACGAAATTTGTGATCTGCGTTGGGCAGCAGATGTATCCTACATTGGCAGCTATTAGAAGCTACGTTCGGCAGTGGATGGAAGCTACGTTCGGCAGCGAATGGAAGCTGCGTTTGTAGCATTTAGGAGCTGTGTTTGCAGCATTTAGGAGCTGCGTGTGTATATCTTTGACTCTGGAATGAGGCCACTTGTGCTTCACCACTGGGATGCAGGGATGTGTCCTACGTCTTGGATTGAAGACATCGTTGGCTTGTAATCGCTTCTGTCAGAGCGTCGCAATGATCGTTGTTTAGTAATCTTCGCTTTAGCTCTTTGAAATGTGAGAGTCATTAGATTGCAACTCTCATTAGTTGTGTGAAGACCATTGATCGGAGTTTTCATCAGTTGTCATGAAGGTCATTGATTTGTAACATTCATCGATCTACGTGAAAGTCTTCAAATTATAGACTTCTGGAAGTCGTCGAATTGTAACCCCCATTGTTGATGTTTGATGGGGATAAACTATCTATTGTGACTTTTAGACAGCCTACACCTCCACAACTTTGCCTTCCATTGTGGTGCCCTCTAAATCAACTTCACATCCATGAACGACAACATCATCAACAGGCTCCTCAGCATCATCCTCAGCCAACTTATGTTCAGCTTCTTGCATGATGGGGTCTTCCTTATGTAATCTACTAGATTTGGAAGGTTGTTCCTCCTCATCAAGCCGTGGGTTTAGCTTTTTTTTTTTGTTTGATATTTTCCTTCAGCACCACCGGGTCTATGACCTCATCAGGTCTTCCAAGTTCTTTAATTATTCTATTTAGCCTGTTGATCTCAATCATAAATTCTTTACAATATGTACTCTTGCTCTACTTTGTGGCAAAGAGTAGTTGTTGGAGGAATTTAGCAGAATTTCTCCAAAAGGTAAGTTGCTGCTCAATGGGTAGATCCTTCACCTCCTCTTCATCTTCAAAAGCATTGTCAATATGTTTTGACATGATCTGAAATTATTAAGAGATTATATTATAATAAAATAGGATTATACATACATGGATGTTGTTTACATTTAGCTTTAGACAACTTAGACTTAATAGGATACTTACATAGCCTATTGAGAAATTCTTCGTTTCCTCCACCCTTGCCTTCCTCTTTAACTTAGGCACATGAGCACTCCTTCACTCCCCTGAACGGCGGAAAGTGCAATAACATTTGAAGGAGCAGTCCCAACTTCCACAACTGGCCAATCAACTTTAGTTATTGAAGCTGATTTAGCCTTCAATGCAACGGTCCTCAACCTCAAATATGGGACTTTCACCTCCTTTTCTGATGCCCAGTTTGTCATTGGTGTAGGCGTATAAAACTACCTATAGGTCCCTTAACACAGCTCGACGATGCCGATTCGACAAAACTGACCATCGGGCGACGTATCCAAGCACGACCGTTAGTCCGCAACACCGAAGCCGGATGATACGCGACGAAGCGGGTTAACGAGGCTACGAAGCTGACGAACCGCACGTAAACAATGGAATGAATCCACTCACGTACGGAATTAAGCCAACGGGTTGAAGAATCAACGAGTCATCCAACCAAGAGCAGACTTGGACAAATCGCGATCGAATCAAGATCAGTTTCGGACTCAAACTCAGAAGTGGATTTACTGCAAAATCAGGAATCAAGTCAACGAATCGATTCCAGACCAATCAACCGCATAACCGAATCACGGACAAAGCGGATACAACAACCGAATGACGGAACTCAAACACCCGGAGGGGCTCGGCCGAAACCGAGCCACCTCAAGGTGGCTCGGCCGTGGCTGCGGGCACGTTGGGTCGGCCACCTATGTGTTGCCCACACGTGCACACGGGCACAGTAACGCTTGGCTATAAATAGGAGAGGGGTGGTTCATTTTCAGGGGTTGGAAAAATTGGAGTCGAAGCTCTGCCAAATTCAGATCTCAAAACTTAAAAAGATTAGAGCTTTAAGACTTTGAAGACTTGGACCTCCAGATCCGGTGCTCGGCGATCGTTAACGCCAAATAAGGCAAGAGTTCGAGAGGATCAGATCTCAGATCTACGTAGTTTTCCTCCGGATCAAAGCTTGGTCTTTGATCCCGAGATTAGGGCGATTATTTCCTTGGTGAATTAATCCCCCTGGCTATTATTTCCTTGGCGAAATAATACCCGTCGTACTGCGTAGATCCGACCGGATCTAGATCTCGTGGTGGTCAACGGATAAACCCCCGGCGCAGGCAAACAACCCATGCAAGCGAGCGACCGCAAAACAGGAGCTCGTGATTTGTTCGGTAAACAAGAGAAAAGTTGTATTTTTATTTCTTTGTTTTGATTTTCATTGTAACCGGATCTTATAAAAAGACCGGATCTTTGTAATCGATAAACTGTTACAAGAGTGTGCAATGGAATCAATGAAGAAAGCAACGATTTTTCCCGCGAACAATTTGGCGACCACAGTGGGAGCCACCGATCTCGTTGCCGAGATCGTTGCGTCGCAGCCGCGGATCCCGATCCCGGTCGTGGAAGAGGTCGAATAAGAGTTCGACCAGCAGAAGTTCGAGGAGTACTTGTCGTCCTCGTCCGGATTAACCTCCCCCCGCAAGTCCAAGAAGTTCTCCGCTAGGAGAAAAGCTCGTTGGTATGAAGATGTTGAAAACACCAACGAAGATCTCACCCCCGTTGGACGCCAAAGTCGCATTGGCTGAGATCCCTCCAATTTCAAACCAGGTCAAGCCGGTTCTTGCCAATTCCTCCGTCACCAAAGGAGTGGTGACTCTCTCGAAGAGAGCCCGCCAAAGGCGACGCCAACGCTTGGCCCGAGAATTCACGAAGGCAATGGAATCCGCCATAACGTGAGTCTGAAGAACAAAAGAGGCAAACAGCCTCAACAACCGATGAATGGTAGCTCCTCCAAGCCGCCCACGAATGAATGGATCCGTGTCAAACAGAATCGTTCGACACTTGAGGAGCGCATTCACAAGCGCCGCGCACAGTCAGCGTAGGCACGGGCTCAAGCTGAAGAAGCCCGTAGAAAACTGCAGAAGGAAGTGGCGAAGAAGCTGCCCCCAACCCGCAAAGTCTGGAGGCCCAAGTCCGAAGTGGCAATTCAGGCCAAAGAGCAACCTTTGCAGCCTTCGAAGCAGGTTCAACCTTCGGCAAACCAAACGAAGTCGCCGACAATTCCCATGGCTACTCCGGGAGGTCACGCAGAATCATCCAGGAGAAAGAAGTCAGTTTTGGAACGCCTCGGTCCAATTCCCGGTGAAAGAGGCAAGGCTCCAGTTCAAGAACATTTGGGCCCGATGAAGAAGCCCCGAACGATTCAACCCACTGGGGGTCACCGCAACCCTCAACATGACGAGGAGATCAGGGCGACTAAGCGCACTACGCTGCGTATTGAAGTTCAGGAGCCTGTTGAGAATTCACGCACACAAAGGCGTGTATCGAGACGCGTGACTCTTGAAAGCCCGAAGAAGGTAGTTCACTCTCAGAAGGAAACGTTATCGTCAGATGATGATTGCGTTATACCTGAGGAATCGTGCCAACACACGATAGGTTGCTCCGACTTTCAAACGGACGAGCTGTACTATCATGCTGGGGCTACGAGCAAAGCCAGAAAGAGGAGTCCTCGAAGGCTGGAAACTCAGTGCCCTTGTTCAAAGCTCATTCGGGCGGTACTGTCTGAATGCGACTGCATCAAGGCAGTCCCCGAGAGAGTTTCGGTGTTCGAAAGACTCAGCACTGAAATGCCAAAGCAAAGGTCTAGGCGTTTCCGATGAAGAAGAACGGCGGTTGAAGATGGAGAATTTCCGAGGGTCACCGCTAACATGACCAACAAAAGGACATCGACACGGGATAATCTCGAGTCGATTCTGAAAGCATCCCGGCATCTAACCCGTCTGCAGTCTGGAGCCATCGCACGAGGAACTTATGGTAGGGTTCGGACAAAACTACCTTCAGAAGGTGAAGAGTCGGATACCTGCTCTGCGGTCGCATCAGATAATACAGTGTCCAGTGAGGGGGAACCCCGCGAGTCGCTGATGATAAGCGCGGAACAAGTGGCCAAGATGCTCGAGGAAGCCATGGCCAAACAACAGGAGAGCTTCAGGCTCGAGATGCAGATGGCCATGCAAACCATGAGAGAGATGCATGACCAACAAATCCAGGCATTGAGGAACCAACAAGGCGAACCAAGTCGTCGTAACCAGAACAATCTGGAAAATGAGGACACAGGTGCAAATGAAACTCGCAATGCCAATGATCCTCCCATTAATGCAGGGGGTGGCAATGAGGATGCTAGTCACAACACCACGGTTCCACCTCAGAATCGTGCTGACGAAGACACAGGTGAAAGCCTGAAAATTAAAAACCTCGAGAGCAAAATCAATACATTGATTTCTGTTCAAGAGACGAAGAAGACGGGCATTCCTTGTCCATACCCAAGAGAGTGGGAATCAATCCCCTATCCGGCGAAGTTTAGTCTAATCAACTTCACGCCGTTTGATGGGAAAGGTTCCCCCACTCAGCATTTGATTTATTTCAAATCGCATTTGGGTGTTATCTCTGGTAATGAGCCTCTGATGGTACGGTCCTTCGTTGGTACTCTTCGTAGAGCCGCCTTCGATTGGTATCGCCGCCTCAAGCCAGGAAGCGTGAATAGCTAGGACAACATGGAGACAAAATTCCTCACTAACTTCTTCGACGACGACACCGAGATATCCATCGGAACGTTGCTCGACGAGAAACAAAAGGACGAGGAATTGGTCGATACCTTCGTCAAGAGGTTCCGGAACAAAGCAATGAACTGTCGGGACCCGATCTCTGAGGAGTTCATTCTCCAGACTTGCCACAACAACCTCGCATTGGACGTGTTGGAAGCAATGGGAACAGCACCGTCCAACACTTGGAAAGACTTGAAGGTGCGCGGTGAACAAGCCGAACGTTTCCTCCGAAGGAAGAGGGCCGAGAGGAGTCAATCAACGACTAATCCTCCGAATTCAAACTTTGCCTCCCGTGGTAAGGGCAAGACAACAGCAGGGGCTGTTGATGCTAATCAAACTTCGCAACAGCAATCCCGGAGACAACAGAAGACTTCGGATCAGAGGCCTCAAAAAGTGTACTCCTTCAAGGATGAAGATGTTCCAGCCATCTTCGAATCCCTCCTTAAAAATAACAAGATCAAGCTGCCACCGATCACGAATCAGGAGGAAGCTGACAATACTATAGATCCGAAGTACTGCGCATACCACAGGAGGATTCTTCATCCCACCAAGGCCTGCTTTACTTTAAAGAATAGTATCCAGACCTTGGTTGAAGCCGGCGTCATAACGCTAGAGTAAGCCAGTTGAGAACGGCACAACTCCGACCGGTAAAAGAGTATAAATTGCTTCCTGACACTCCGAAGAGTATACGAGTATAAACTACTTCTCAATCCTCCGACCGGTATAAGAGGTTAAACTGCTCCCTGATACTCCAATAGGTGTATGAGTCTAAACTATTTCCTTTCTTCCACGGGAAGTTCCTGGAGAGTTCCATGCGTGGTATTCTTAAGGATAACCCGTTCGTGCAGCCAATACAATGATACACCCAGTTTTGCAAAGAAAGCTGGGGGTGAATAATTCATGCAACAGGAAGTTCCCGGAAGAATGTTAAATGTAATATTCTTAGGGATAACCCGGTCATGATGAATAAAGTGATAAATACTAAACTCCTAATTTCCGAACACTCTTTTGCTGAGATGAAATCCGATCACTTCATTGGATCAATTTTCCCTCACAAAACTCTCATTGGTGTTTGACGACTCATAGTCTCCACCACAGAATCCCCCACCGATCAAACTAATTGACGACGGGACCACCAAAGTTCTTTCCTGTTTAATCCATTCAAACTTCCGCTATGTTCGTGCACTCAACACTTTCATTGTTAGAGTCCGGATATAATGCTTAGAATTCTGATCTATCAATCATTGACGAATGGTCAAAGCCCCCTTTTTGTGAAGTCTTTATCACTTAACATCAGGAACCCCCTTTGAGTGATTTGTACGAATCAATATTCCTACAGTGATTTGTACTCTCACTCTCACTTTCCACTTGGTCAAACCTTCCTACAGTTAGGACCAAAACCAAAATCCCCTCTCGATTCCTTCAAAGAACGAGAGGCCCACAAATCGAACGATCAAACCTTCTTATAGTTAGGATCGTTTTAAACCCCCTGTTTGGTCAAACCTTCCTACAGTTAGGACCACAACCAAAATCCCCTCTCGATTCCTCCAATGAACGAGAGGTCCGCTTTCAAATCGAGTGATCAAACCTTCCTACAGTTAGGGTCATCTCAAGCTCCCGTTTGGTCAAACCTTCATACAGTTAGGACCAAAACCACAATTCATTCTCGATAAACGAGAAATTCATCTTTAGTTTGGTAATCAAACCTTCCGATAGTTAGGGTTATCCGATTCTTTTCGATTCTCGGAGTGGAGATCCCACTCTTAGTTTCACCTTTTCGGATTCTGGGGGTGGAGATCCCACCTCGAGTTTCCTTTCCTTCTTTGTTTGGGGAATAGAATATAAAATTCTTCCTTCCCACACCAATCATTTTCTAAGAATTTCGGATTCATTCTAGGAAGTTTATCCCAAATCCTAAGCAGGGATAAGTTTGCGCCTAACACGCGCTGCCGGTTTAGTCTTTCTCCGTAGAAGAAGACACCAGAGTTCGATTCTGGGGTAGTTTATCCTGAAACCTAAGAAGGGATAAGTCTGCGCCTAACCAGTGCTGCCGATTAGTTCTTAACCGTTAAAAAGAACACTCATCCACATATTCAACATTGTGGCAGGTTGTTATTAATAACACCAAAATCCATACCTTACACGCATGGGGAATTCCATCCTGAATCCTAAGAAAGGATATGCCGACGCCTAACACGCGTCACCGGTTTAGTCTTTTTCTGTAGAAAGAGACACCAGATATCGATTCTGGGGTATTTTATCCCGAAGCCTAAGTAGGGATAAGTCAGCGTTTAATACACGTTGCCGTGTAGCCTATTCCCGTAACAATAGCGAAGTCTACGTATTCGAAGTCGTAGCACAAAGTCTAAGGGAGTTCATTCATTTAGCGCAACGTTACATGCGGAACGGATTTAGACAATCCGCATGCTAGCCCGACTCAAATGGTAGTCGGTAAAGGCTAATCAAATCCGTTGAAGGTTGGGGGTTAGCCAAAAAATCCTAAAGTCAACGCCTAACACGCGTCGCCGGGTAACCTATTCCCGTAACAAATGGTAAAGTCTATGTATTCAACATCATAGCACAAAGTCTAAGGGAGTTCATTCCTTTAGCACAACGTCACATTCGGAACGGACTAAAACAATCCGCATGTAAGCCCGATTCAAACGGTAATCTGTAAGAGCACGTCAAATCCGTTGAAGGCTGAGGATTTGCCAAAAATCCTAAGTCAACGTCTCATACACGTTGCTGTTTAGTCTTTTCACAGGAGAAAGACGAAGTCTACGTATTCAATATCGTAGCACTAAAAGGGTTAACTCTTTTAGCTTAACGTCACATGCGGAACGGACTTAAACAATCCGCATGCTAGCCCGACTCAAACGGTAGTCGGTAAAGGCTTATCAAATCCGTTGATGGCTGAGAATTTACCAAAAATTCTATGAATACGAGTCATTGATGCATCAATTTTATAAATTGGTCTCGTGACTCAAGTATCTACCATGCTCTAATTCCTTAAGAGCTTAAACTGTGTATACTCCAGCAGATGTACGAGTATAAACTATGTCAAACGCTGGACAACGCGTTGTAATGAAGATTCGACGCCAACGACCGATGGTTAGTTCTATGTTGAAGCAGCAAACTCGAGCTAAAAAAGGCAAGAAATCAAGAACCGACTTCAAATTCAAAGTTCCGATAGACGGTCAGACAATAAATGTAGCACCGGAATCCTTACAGACGTTCGACAAAGCACCGAATAGCCTGAAGGAATTGAAGGAATCCAGAACAGAAGCCATTCCAAAGTCCCATTACACCGACTGAAGGTTAGGACAATCACATCCAAAGTATTCCAGACTCTTCTATAAAAGAACAAGACTGAAATACTTTGGAGGGGGTATCTGTAGGCGAATAAAACTGCCTATAGGTCCCTTAACACAGCTCGACGATGCCGATTCGACAAAACCGACCATCGGGCGACGTATCCAAGCACGACCGTTAGTCCGTAACACCGAAGCCGGATGATACGTGACGAAGCGGGTTAACGAGGCTACGAAGCTGATGAACCGCACGTAAACAATGGAATGAATCCACTCGTGTGCGGAATCAAGCCAACGGGTTGAAGAATCAACGAGTCATCCAACCAAGAGCAGACTCGGACGAATCGCGATCGAATCAAGATCAGTTTCGGACTCGAACTCAGAAGTGGATTTACTGCCAAATCAAGAATCAAGTCAACAAATCGATTCCAGACCAATCACCCCCGTAGGGGAATGGCTAAAACCGCGCCACCACAAGGCGGCTGGGTGGCCGCGCCACCCCAGGGTGGGTCGGCCCATGCCGAGCCACCCTGAGGTGGCTCGGTGGCCGAGCCACCTTGAGGTGGCCGGCCACCTATGTGTCGGCCACACGCGCACACGGGCACAGTGACGCTTGGCTATAAATAGGAGAGGGGTGGTTCATTTTCAGGGGTTGGAAAAATTGGAGTCGAAGCTCTGCCAAATTCAGATCTCAAAACTTAAAAAGATTAGAGCTTTAAGACTTTGAAGACTTGGACCTCCAGATCCGGTGCTCGGCGATCGTTAACGCCAAATAAGGCAAGAGTTCGAGAGGATCAGATCTCAGATCTACGTAGTTTTCCTCCGGATCAAAGCTTGGTCTTTGATCCCGAGATTAGGGCGATTATTTCCTTAGTGAATTAATCCCCCCGGCTATT
>BQKN01066228.1:41810-73045 GCA_022839385.1 Asparagus kiusianus
AACTGCATCCTTTACCATCGTTGGCCAATAATACCCGATTCTTCTAAGTCGATCACAAAGTTTAGGACCGGGCTGATGCGCACCGCATATTCCGTTATGCGCCTCTTTGAGTGCTTGTTCTGCTTCTTTGCCGGATAAGCAACGGAGTAGAAGACCGTCGTACGATCGTCGATACAACATTTGTGCTGTGGCGTTGTAGTAAAATCTCGGTGCTCTTCGCCGAATCGATTCCCTTTCTTTTACATCTTCAGGCAATATACCATGTAGGACGTAGTCGATAATGGGAAAGCGCCAATCTCGAACTTCGGGTTCAACTGCTGTTGAGTATACTTCTTTAACATCCGAGTCGTAGATTGGAACGATAAGCTGGTGAGTCTTTACTGTAATCAATTGTTCTGTTTCGGGAGGTTGAGCCAATGATACCGACAATGCCGCCAATGCGTCTGCATACGCGTTTTGGAGACGTGGAACGTACTCAATGAAAAATCCTTCAAATGAGTTTGCCATATCAATAGCCACCTGATGGTATGGAATCAGGTCTGGACTTCTGACTTCATACTCTCCTCGTATTTGATTCACTACCAGTTGAGAATCCCCAAAAGCTTCAAGGTATTCGACCCCCAGCTCTTTGGCAAAATTGAGTCCAATTATTAACGCGTTGTACTCGGCCACATTATTAGAACATGGTCCGGTCAACGAGTATGCTCTAGGCAAGACATGCTTTTCCGGGGACACTAAAACGACCCCCACTCCTGAGGAGATTTTAGAACATCCGGGTGCGCTTGCCACATTGGTTGCGCGAGAAGCCCCATCGAAGTATAACTGCCACACTTGTTGATGTGAGGTAGTATTAACTTCGTGAGTTTCATCTGGCAGATCGTCATACAATTCGACTATATCCTTTGTAGGATTTTCCGCCAGAAGATCGCAAATAGCTCGTCCTTTAACCGATTTTTGTTGCTTAAAGTACAAGTCATATTGCGATAAAAGTAGAGCCCATCTGGCTAAACGCCAATTCATAGAAGCCGGCTGGGTCATGAATACGCGGACAGGATTTATGTTGGAGATGACATAAATCGTCTGCCCCACTAAATAGTGTCGCATTTTCTGGACGGCAAATACCAATGCAAGGCACTACTTCTCGATCATTGGATAGCGAGATTCAGCTCCTACCAATGTACGACTCAAGTAATATACTGCTTGCTCGTGACCGTTATCGTCGTCTTGTGCAAGTAATGCACTTAACGAGTGGCTCGTCGCTTTGACATAAATCAGAAACGGTCTGCCCGATTTCGGTGCAACGAGAACAGGCGGATTCGCTAGATATGCTTTAATATCCTCGAACGCCTTTTGACACGCTTCATCCCAAATGAATGACACGCCTTTCTTTGCAAGTTTAGAGAATGGTTGACATTTTCCGGACAGATTTGATATAAACCGACGGATATATGCCAATCGACCCTGCAATCCTCTGAGTTCTTTAAGATTTCTCGGGGGTTGCAGCTCATTTATCGCCTTCACTTTGTCAGGATCAATATGAATACCTTTTGTGGTGACGACGAATCCGAGAAATTTACCGCTCGACATTCCTAGGAAGGATTTAGTCGGATTCATCTTTAGCTGATGAGTTCTCATCAGATCAAACATCGTCTTCAGATCATTAATGTGGTCTTTTTTATCACGACTCTTAACGACCAAATCATCAACATAGCATTCAACGGTTTTCCGCAGATGTTCTTGAAAAATTTGCGTCATGGCTCGTTGGTACGTGACGCCAGCATTTTTTAAACCAAAAGGCATAACCGTATAGCAAAAGACCCCCATGGGTGTTCTGAATGCTGTATGTTTTTCATCGTCTGGGTGCATCTTGATTTGATTATACCCTGAGAAACCATCCATAAATGACATTCTCTCGAATCCGCAAGTATTGTCGATAATGACGTCCGTAATTGGTAGTGGGAAGTCATCTTTAGGACAGGCGGCATTCAGATCTCTGAAATCAATACAGATTCTGATCTTTCCGGTCTTTTTAAGAACCGGAACAATGTTAGCTAGCCATTCAGGATGTTGTTCTTCTCTGATAAAACCTGAGTCGATCAACTTCTTGACTTCAGCTTCTATCGCTTCCATAATTTGTGGACGAAACCGTCTTTGTTGTTGTTTGACAGGTTTGACATCCGATTTTATGTTGAGGGTGTGCATTGCTATGTTCGGATCGAGTCCCGGCATATCTTCGTAATTCCAAGCAAAAACGTCAATATACTCTCTAATGAGAGCGATTAACTCCTCTTTCTCGTCTGGTGGAAGGTCACCGCTGATAAATATAGGTTTCGGATTAGTTTCGTCACCCATATTAATTTGGACCACTTTATCCTCAGTAGGAGGTTCTCTTTGTTCAAATCGGTCGCCATATTGGATATTCATGTAATGCATCCATGGGTCTTCCCAAATAGGCAACTGATCGTCTTCTTCAGTTGTAGAAGGATCAACTGTTGCCATGTTCGACATTAAGGCTTTGAATCTCTCTCCGATACTCGTGTCGGAGTCCCACATTGAAGTATCGGATGAATGCCCGCTTCTATTTATCAACTGGCTGATGATCTGTTGGCAATCTTCATCCTCAGATGACGAAGCATAACCTAGACCTCTATTATGACTATAATGATTATCTGGTTTTCCTTTTGGTACATAAGTAGAACGGGGTGGCACCCTAACTCCTTGACCAAAATGAAGACCTTCGCCAAGCGAGATGTCATAACCTTGCCTCTCCATGTAATCATTAGCTTACCAACTATATCGATAGAAATGTTGTCCTGGCTTTTCCTCATCTGAGCTACTACCCAAGAAAAGATTAGTAGCTGGGGATGGATTCCCTTTCCCAAAGATTATTTCTTTCTCACCCCCTGTCTTTGCAGGTAGAATCACCGTTATCCCGGCTGAATTTTGCAGATATCTTGTCGCCGTGCAGGACGAATGAATTGGCATGTGTAGATTAGGATTATCATACAATTTCTGCATTACATCATTAAGACAAGGCGAATACTCTAAATCATTCTTTATTATTTCATCGGCAAGTTGCCAGTTACAACTTTCGTCCGACGATTCATCACCGTCAAGATCGATTACAAGAGGTTCAATGTCATTTAATACAAGACCTTCACTATAATCGAGCCCGGCTTCGGTATCAGCTTCATCTCCGCTGTCCGTGCCATGGGCTGATGGTTCAGTTTCGGACTCAGCACCATATAGAAGGGAGTCAGTAAAATAATTTTCTAACCCCTTGAATGGTTGCTTATCCGCGACCACTGTCTTAACCTCCTCATTAGTGTCGACATATTTTAAACACTGATGGAGGGTGGAGGGAACTATAAGATTACCGTGGATCCATGGACGACCCAACAGTAAATTATAGGAAGTTTCTGCATCGATCACATAGCATGTAACCTCAGACTTCAAATCTCCAAGTTGACACTTCACCCGGATTTTTCCTAACGGTCTTGATCCGCTAGTGTTGAATCCATAAATGACAGTTCCCGTTGAGGCTAACTTACTGGCGGGAATCCCGAGGTGGTACATCAAACGAAGTGGCATGATGCTAACAGCGGAACCCGGATCGACTTGAATCCGGTTGACCATGCTCGAACCGATATATCCAGTAAAGTATAGCGGTCTATCATGCTTTGAGTTCCTGACTTGCATATCTCCTTTGTGAAAGCGATGCAAGGGAATTTAGTGGCTGCCAGATTGCAATGCTGCACCGACGACTCTGGCTCTTCAGGAGTTGGTTTGATCTGAGTGAGGAATACCTCAGAATCAGCCAAGGCTTCTTGTAAAGCTATCCTGGTTTCCTTCGAGAGGCGCAATAACTCGTACAGCGTGATCCTTGCTGGGATATTGGCTAACTGAGTCATGACATCGAAGCGGTATGAGGCATTTGAACTTTCCGGTTTGTCTCGTCCAATTGGTTTACTGAAACGAGACTGCTTCGGAATTTGAACTTCTTTGGGTTGAGGTTCTTTTTCTTTCTGCTTAACAACTCTCTGAGGTCTCTCGGTTGCTACGGGTGGGGTCGTATCCACCCCCAGTTCTGCTAGAGTTTTACCATTAGGATTAGGAGCTTCAGGATACTGGTAATGATATTCATTTCCACCTCTTGTTGCGAAAACTTCATGTTCTTCATCAGAAAGTGGTAGAGCTGCTATCTCCTCATCGTTCTTCTCAGGAATCGCCGAGGCTCCGTAACAAGACTTTTCCTTTCTTTTGCCTTTTGACTTCTTCTTCGACGTGTATGTCGTCCACTGTTCGTCTTCGAGCAGATCCGGATGAACCCAAAGGATTTCGCCGTTAGGGGCCGTATGTAATACTAACCCTTTTTGACGCTGTCCATGAGAGTCATCGTTGATGGTTTGCATCTTGACCTCTGACACTGGCTCGGCTTGAAACCAGGATAATGGATCTGATCCAAAGCTAATAGAGACTGCGTTGGCGCCCACCTTCTTCTCCTTTGGCTTCGGGGTCACAATACCAACATCAATCAAGGTCTGTATCTTGTCTTTCAAGACATAACACGCCTTAGTGGGATGGTGGACCCTCCTATGATACGCACAGTATTTCGGGTCATTGGTTTTCTTCGCTTCCTCTTGGTTTGTGACCGGTGGAAGCTTAATCTTGTTATTATCCAACAGATATTTGAAGATGACCGGCACTTCATCATCTTTGAATGAATACTCCTTTGGAAACCTGGGCTCAGAAGGCTTAAACTGCTTCTGAGGCTGCTGATTCTGATTTGGCGCCAGCTGGAATGACGACTGCTGCGGCTGCTGTTGAGGCGGCTGTTGTGACGTCTGATGTGCGTCGACAGCGGCTCCTGACCCTCTTCCCCTGCCTCGAGGATTGAAGTTCTGTTTCTGGTTTTGATTATTGTTTGATGGCTGACCCCTTTCCAAATTCCTCCTTTTGAGAAATCGTTCAGCCTGTTCACCTCTAACCTTCAACTCCTTCCAGGTCTTAGAGGGTACAACCCCCATTATCTCCAGCACATCCAAAGACAGATTGTTGTGACATGTCTGCAGGATGAATTCTTCGGTGAGTGGATCTCTGCAGTTCACCGCTTTGTTTCGGAATCGTTTGACAAAGACGTCAACTGATTCCCCATTCTTCTGCTTCTCGTCCAACAACGAGCCAATGGACACCTCCGTGTCGTCGTCGAAGAAATTAGTGAGGAACAGTTCTTCCATATCTCCCCAGCTATTGATGCTTCCGGGTTTTAGGCGTCGGTACCAATCGAAGGCAGGCCCGCGCAGGGTTCCTACGAATGACCGTACCATCAGGGCTTCATTCCCTGATATTGCGCCGAGATGCGACTTGAAATAAATCAAGTGTTGAGTTGGTGAACCACTGCCATTAAAAGGAGTAAAGTTAATCAAATTAAATTTAGGGGGATAAGGAATTAGATCCCACTCCCTCGGGTATGGATATGGAATGCCCGTCTTCTTCACTTCCTGGGCCGTCATTAGAGCATTGACTTTGCTCTCAAGATCCTGCATTTTCTTGTCTTCCTCTTCAGTCTTTTTCAGATGAACTTGAAGAGTTGATTTGGCCGGACCGCTTCCAGAATCGTCTTTATCTGTAGGAGGATCATCAAAAATAGTTTCGTCTTCTTTGTCATCATTCTCAGCTATATGTACAAGCTTGGCATTGCGTTTACTGGATTCTGCTTTTTGGCTTGATTCCGGTTGGTGCTGTTGAGCCTGCAAGTCTCGTACCTGCTGCATTGTCAGCTCCATCTCCGTTCTGATCTCAGCTCTGATCTCTTCGCGTTGTTTGGCCAACGCTTCCTGCAGTATCTGAGCTAACTGGTCCGGCGTGATGGCGAATGATTCTCTCGCTCGTCCCACACTGGATGCGGTATCGTCCGAAGCGACCGCAGAACAGGTATCTGATAGTTCTTCTTCTGACGATAAACCTTCGTGCATCCTCTTGTAGTCTCGGCGTCGGTTGGCCCTTCGTTGCAACCGCTTCATTCTTTGAGAAAGACCCCGCTCAACTCTTCCTTCTGAAGAGAAATCAGGGTCAGGGTTGACTATTTGTTGTTTTCCTCTGCCGGTCATATTAATGGTGACCTCAGGGAATTCATCTTGCCGCCTTGCAGGCTTTCTCTGGTTGAAACGTCTCATTTTGGATTTCGACGCTTCGGTTGACAGTCTTTGAAACACAGAAACTCGTCTTGGGGTTTGTGAGCAGCCGCATTCTGTTAATACTGCCTTGATGAGTCTTTCGCATGCGCAATGAGACTCACCTTCTCGGGCAATCCTTTTTCTTGAATTATTATTTTGATAGTACAGCTCATCACTGCCGTGATTTGAGCAACCTATCTCTGGTTTGCGAACCTTGTTAACATGCACAGGACGATTATTTGTCGTTTCTGAGCGATCCAAGGTTAAGTTTTTAAATACACCCCCTTGCGGGAGTGGAGTCTTCACAGGTCCTAAACGATCATGAACTGGTATTCTTTTGTCTTGGACCGGGTTAAGTCTGACAGGAGGGTGTTTACGACCCCCTGTGTAGGAAACTACCAAGGGTTTGCTTGCTGGACTTGGTGTTTCTTTCATTGGGGCTTTGCCTCGATCGTCAGCCAAAGGACCGAGGCGATCCGCCATAGTTATCTTGAATTTGGATAAATCTGGGCTAACCCAGGGTTTCATTGGTGATGAAGCAGATGCTGTTGTAGCAGAGGGACCAGTCTTAGGTATCAATGGAACTGCAATTGTAGCCTTGCGATCACGACGAACATCAAGGCCCTCTGAAATGCCGCGGCAGTTCAAGCTGTCGCGGTTAAACATATTGCCGCGGCAGCCATAACTGCCGCGGTCGAAAACATTGCCGCGGCAGCTTGTACTGCCGCGGTTGCAATCCGCATAACTCTGTGATTTTTGGGTTTTTTTCAATCTTAGGAACCCAAATTTTACAGTTTTTTAATGGCTTTTCAGACACCCTCTCTTCCTTGCCCTTCTGAGCTTGTTGACGAAGTGCACGGGCACGAGCGGCTTTTACTTTACGCCGTTGAATCCGTTCTTTCAGGGTTGAACGAGCCCTTTTGACTAGGGTCCATTCTTCCTTTGTAAGTTTTGCAGAAACATGATTATCTTGCTGTAGAGGCAACTGGACCACATTTCTGTTCCTTGACTTTAGGTCCGCGTAGTAGTGGACCCCGTCAGTTTGTTGCATGGCCTTAGCCAGTTGTCGAGCACGGCGTTGGCGTTGCCTCTGACGAGCTCTCTTCGTCAATGTTGGTGAACTATCCATCAGCGACTCCTTAATGGGTTTGGAGTCTTTCGGGGCAGAGGTATTATAGAGAGATTTTTCATCAACTATTGGGCCGGAATCTTCATCTGCGGCCTTTGTAGAGACTGTAGACTTGTAAACTTTCTTAGGAGAAGAAATCTTCCTGCACCTGCGGAGTGAGGAGGATTTTGAGGATGAGGACGACAAGTATTCCTCGAATTTGGCTTGATCGAATTCGTATTCGATCTCTTCAGTGACGATAATCTTTATCGGCTGCGACACGGCGGCTTCGGCAGCGAAGCCGCTGGCTCCCACTGTGGTCGCCAGTTTGTTTTCAGTAAAAGTTGTTTCCATTGTAGATTCCATTAATCTTCTTTCGATTACAGAAAAATTACAATGAAAATAAGAAAAATTACAACTCTTGAAGAAAATAACACAGAATTCGTTTATCGAATACTGTTTTGTGGGACTTTGCCTGTGCCGGGAGTGCTTTAGCTCGTGGACCACCGATTCGAAGATCGTAAGGTTGTTTTGATATCCTTCCTTCGTTTATCGAAGTATGGATTTGAAGCGAATATCCTATCGATGTAAGATATTCACTCTCCCAAAGATCAAGTCTGTGCTAGATCTCTAGGAATCACCAAATAATACTTGTCAAAGGGTGAAAATGATTTCTCTCTTCCTCAAAATCTCCAAAAGTTTAAGTCTCCTCTGCTCCAATCTGCTCTCTGTGCTTTATTCCGTGTATAGGAGGGTATTTATAGGGGTAGAAGTGCACCACAGCGAATATGGGGCAAAAATAACTGCCCAAGTATTTACTCTTTGGCCGCTGCAGTCTACACTGCCGCGGCTATTGGCGCGGCAGTATAGGCTGCCGCGGCCGAAGAGGTAGTTACCAGCACGTTCCATCGTGCTTGAAACCGCTCTCCCACGATCTTTAACCACTTTTTTACGTGGTTTAACGGCTTTTCCACGTCAGCACACGTTCTATTTCTGATATATCGCCACGTGGACTTCAGAAACCATCGTATAACTGTCTCGTAACCGTCACAACACTCCTCTAAAATAGCCGCGGCACCCTAGGTTGTAGCGCCCACGCCGCGACACTGTATGCTGTCGCGCCTTAGCCGCGGCGCTATGGGTTGCCGCGCCTTAGCCGCGGCACTCTATCCTGCCGCGCCTTAACCGCGGCACTCTGTCCTGCCGCGCCAGTAAGTGTTGTTTGATGACGTGTAAATTGTTCTTCCATGTTGTTTTGATTGGTATTTGGATGTCTGTAAGTATTTTTTTGATGCCTACAAACGCCAGTCAACACGTTACGACAAAAAGTTAACATTCGACGTTCGAAACCCTAGGGTCAACGCCGGTCAATGCGTAATCCTAGGTCAACGCTAGTCAACGCGTTGCGATCAAAAAGTCAACATTCGACGTTCGAAACCCTAGGGTCAACGCCGGTCAACGCGTAACCCTAGGTCAACGCCAGTCAACGCGTTGCGACCAAAAAGTCAACATTCGATGTTCGAAACCCTAGGGCCAACGCCGGTCAACGCGTAATCCTAGGTCAACGCCAGTCAACGCGTTGCGACAAAAAGTCAACATACGGTGATCTGAAACCCTAAGTCAGCACAATGTGACAGAGATGGTCAGTTCAAAGTCAACTCAATGACACGAGCCAAACTCAACTCACTGGTGGTAGACTCGAGACTCCGACGACGGCCAGGCGATAAACGCAACGCCGGAAGAACTTCGGCTATTCGTCAAAGCAATGAATAGACCGCAAATCGAAGGAGCCCAGAGTTGAAGCTAACTACAGGTCTTTTACGCCGACTAAAGGTTGGACCAATCATATCTAAAATATTCCAGCCTCTTCTATAAAAGAAACGAGGCTGGAATACTTTGGAGGGGATATCTGTAGGCATCGAAAATTGCCTATAGGTCTCCACGAACAGCTCAGTGTTAAGGAACGATAATGAACGTCACTATTTGGTTCACAGGAGTTCGATTGACGTCGGTGAACGCTTGAAGTGAATCGACGAACTACGTGAGCTGACAGAATTTCGGAATAACGAAGGCACGGGCTAGTCGAGAGCCCCGCGATGTTTACAAAAGAACAACGCCTTTCGTGTCTCGTTCGTTCTACAGATAATCCAACCATTGGAGCTGATAGAACTCTTCGTCAGAATTCCAACGCAATTCGAATCACTAAAATCCGAGTTCGGACGAAGAATTTACAGCGGAAACAGACGAATGCACCTCAGCGGAGTGTCTCGGATTTTTGGAGACACCCCAGGGGTGTCCTGGATTTTTGGGGACACCCCGGGGGTGTCCTCACCAAGTTGAGACGCTCCAAGGGTGTCCGCACCAAGTTGAGATGCTCCAAAGGTGTTCGCACCAAGTTGAGACGCTCCAAGGGTGTCCGCACCAAGTTGAGACGCTTCAAGGGTGTCCGTACCAAGTTGAGACGCCCCAAGGGTGTTCGCACCAAGTTGAGACGTCCTGGTACTATCCCCTCAAGCCTATAAATAGAAGCCTTAGGCCTCACTTTTTGGGGATCTGGATTTTTTGGAGAATTAGCGAAGCCCTGTCGGAGTGAAGAGTGATCGAGCACTTCAACACAAGAGAGTTCTTCATCAGACCTACATCACCCGAATCCGTTTCTTAGCATTACCCCTCGTCGGTAATCCTAAGAAGAGCAAATATCTCGCTTTTTCCGAGATAGGCGCTTCAATTTCTAGATCTCCTCGCGGATCGACGAAGCTCTGAACCAGATCTGATTGCCAGGTGGTCCACGGATATCGACGTCCCCGTCACAGGCTAAAGACCCACGGAAGCAAGAGACGATAAACGGATCTTGTGTTTATTTTCAAGAAAGTTGTAATTTTTATTTTCGTTATTTGAATTCATTTGTAACGTTTGAAGTTTTAATGAAATCAATTATGAAGGTAACTTTTGACGAAAACACTTTTGACCAACACTAAGATGAAATTTTTCAATCTTATTTTTGTTTTTGTTTCTTAATCTGTCCGTTTGCATTACCGAGCATGACCTTCTATTGATTATTGCAGCAGCACAGAGGAAGTTGGATATGGATCATCAGGTTGGTAGATCATTATTTGTCTTAGTTTAAATTATGAAATCTTTCGGTCTAATCCTTTTTCATCCACAGGAACCTGAGAAAAGCGCAAGATTCATGAAGAATAGTTTGAGACAACCTCAACAACAACCTCAATATCAACTTCCAGCTAGGCAGAAACCTGGCAAGTAACTAGTTCTTTTCTTGATAATTTTTTTTGTATATTTTCTGCCTATCAAGATGGAAAGGTCTCAGACGTTTGCATATAAGAAACTATTCTCACTCCACTCTCTCCAATTATTTCCATAAATGAAAAGTAATGAGAAAGGGGAAGAAAGACGTTCTTATGGGGTGTTTGGTTCAATTTCTACAAATTATAGGAAATGTTTTCCATTCAAAATATAATTTCCTTGTATTTCTTCAAAAAATTATAGGAAAAGTTTTGAGAAGTCAAAAAGTTTCATTTTTTTTTACTTTGCTTGTTTGGTTCAAAATAAGAAAATGTCTCATAACTTTATAGAAAATAGCAAGATTTCCTATAATTTGTAGAAATTAAACCAAACACCCCCTAATTTTATAGAAAAGTGTCAACTTTATAAAAAATTGATAATGTGGTGTCAGATATCTGGGTGATTTCTGCCCATTTTGAGAGCAAATTGATTTCTGTAAATTTTGGTACTTTTTTGTACTTTATAGAAAACATTTCTGTATTTTTTTAACCAAACACGGTTTACGAAAATCTATAGAAAATTTTTAATTACAGAATTGTCATTGTCAGACATTTTGAAAAAACTTTTCTATAAAATTGTGCAACCAAACACCCCCATTAGTTACCCTCGTGTAAGTAAAGGAAGATAGAAATGAGCCCGACCATAAATGAAAATGGATTGTGAATGACCTAGTGTTGAATCAATGGACACCTACGTGTCTCTTTCTCACTGATTCTCTCCAATTATTTCCATTGAGCATGCTCGATGTTCCATCTGTGTATGTGCACATCTCAATCGCATGTCTGTATACTTTAAATGAATACTTTTTGTAAACCACTTGAAATGAGTTTGAATTGAAGTACTAACAAAAGAAAAAAAATACTCTCTAATTATAGGAAAATTTATTTAATCAATTAATGCATATGCTATTAGAAATTTAATCAAACCAGTCACGCATTTCGTCATTTGAGGAGCATCTGGTCTTAAAATCATGCGTTGAGTTTTGTGTGTTCTTTCATTTGACTTAGCAGCATTTTTGAGCAGCGCCAAGGTCAAGGTTTCTTCAGATGGTACTGAGAAAAGCCTGTGTAGCAGAAGGTTGGCATGTTCGGAAAAGATTTTAGAGGTGACTATGAAATTGTCACAGATGAGAGTGATGTCCGGCGCTCAGCAGAAGAGTCAGCAGCGCCTTTGCAAGCCACCACCGCCGCCGCCACCCATGAAGGTCAGCTACCTTGTGGTGCCTTATGATATGCCCTCTGCTAGGCATTGTTCAAGAGAAGTTATGGGCTGAGAACACGTTATATGATAGATGGTGTCTTGGCGCTTGATCGATGTTCTCAACGTTGTGTTTTTTAATCCAGTTTGGCTTGGGACGCTGGGATGTGATGATCTGCGACGTACTTACATCTTTAGAACTTTCTGAAATGTTCTATTTAGATTATTAGTAGTTTCGTTTTTTCTTAATTCATATCGAATACCCCGATTCGCCTGTAATTGATCCGCCCACAAAGCTTATGCTGCGCAGATACATAATCGGGGTCATGACATGAGATAATAAGCATATAGTGCTGGACTGTTTTACGGTGGGGATGAAATAGCTTTGTCACTCTGTTTTCTTGGTTCTTTATTTCTTCGCTGTTCCTGAAGGCAAAGCAGCAGTTACCTGAAAATCGTAGCAAGTATATTTCCTAGCTTTATATGTGCTCGTGAAGGTTGCTAGATTTCGAGGAATCGTTCAATGCCTCGTGAAGGTCGCTGGATTTCGAGGAATCGCTCACTGCCCCCTGGTTTTGTACAAAGAGATGCTTTGTTTGAAACTTCGAACCGGCTGCTTACGAGCCTCACCGGCATTGAAAACTTTTACACCGAGATTTGTAATCCTACAAAAAATTGTTACGTGATCCTCTGGAGTCTAAGATAATAAACCCGTCACAATGATCAACGTTAGTCGATAATCAACGCAGAGCACCGAGATTGAGTAAACACAAGGGTTCTGTAAGTCTGATTCATTTAATTAGCACTTGAACCCCCCCAACTCCATATTTCCATAGCTTGAACAGCTGATTGTTCACAAAAGAGAAATAGACAAAGAACGAAAGAACAGAAGCCTATATATCCCTAATACAATATATAGATAGCACTGGATTACGATAGAGACCCCTCACAAAAAGTGACCCGGTTTCAGACGACAACCATATTAAGATCACGAGGAAAACAAATTACTTTCTTCTTCTTTTTTTTGTTTTTCCTTCCTCCTTGGTTATCCTTCTTCTACAGGTACTGCGCTTGTATCCTCTCTCTGTTCTCTTCCCACCACAACTTCGCGTGTACCTCCCCAAACCTCTCTCGGCTGCAACCAAACACAAAACACGAACATCAACGATCCGACGCTACGCATAATTAAACCCTGTCGCTAATGTTTTTATTTACGCGTGTAACTACACGATTAGTACCTGAATCGCACTCTTCTAAGCTCTCTAGTCCCATCAGCCAGCTCCCTGATGGTAATATAAACCCCGGGCTCATCCTGCTCCACCCACTCGTTCACCTCCACGTCGCTCGCGTTGCTCACCGACACGGACGCCGCCTCGTCCCTCGACGACGTCGTCGTCCTCGACGCGTCCACTGACGAGTTCCCCGCCGCCGAAGCCACGGCCGCGTGGTGATGAAACAGATGGTGCGGCAAAATGTGCTCCGTCGGGTCCGGCACCGACGGAAAATAACCACCTCCGCCGCCGCCGCCGCCAGTTCTACTTGAAGAAGTTGAAGGAGCCCTATAACTGTAATTGCTACGGTGCATCATTCTGTCCCTAGCGAAGGGTGGAGTGACCGGGCTCTCCCTCGTGGAGCCCACCCGAGAATAAAACGATTCCCTCTGTTTGAAAAAAAAACCCAAGGTTTATGATCCAGAAACCCTGAACCCAGGGAAGCAGGGAGAAAAAAAACAAAGAACAAAGAGACAAGAGCACCAACCTCTCCATCTTCAGACCGCGGAGGAGTCGGAAGAGCCTGTCTGCTGAACCTCTGCACGTTGTAAAGCTCCATTATCCTGTCCAAGTTCTCCCCCCACCATCTCTGCGCTTGCCATTTATTAAACATCTCCCTACTGCGCGATATAACAACATTTCATTAACCAACGCCAACTTATAAATCAAAGCAATTACACCTGACCAACGACTAAGCGACCGTTTTAACTAACCTGAACCTGATGCGTTTGAGATCATTCCCACCGCCGGCGGGGAGGGACACAAACGTAATTTGGACCCCAGGCTCAACGAGGGCGGTCCACTCCTTGGGCTCTCCATTGCCGTCCTCGATCGCCAAATCCTCATCCTGCTGAGGGTTCCACTTGGCCCTGGCCCCCTCGATCCCCACGCTCGTGAAGTCCCACGCCGGCGTCGAGCTCGAGCTCGCTGCCCTCAGGTAGCCGGCGTACTGTCTTCCCCCGTTGGACCCCGCGTCGTCTTCCGCGTCCGAGCAGGCCCCACGATGGTGGCGAAAGCTGCGGCTCTTGTAGCGGTACGAGCCTCCTCCTCCGCCGGCGGAGGAGGAGGCGCCGCCGCCTTTGCACTGTAAGCCGGAGATCTTGAGAACCATGTCCTTGATCTGCAATCAATTTAATTCATTTATTTATTTTCGAGGGAAAAAAAGACCGCGATTCCATGAGTACAAGGTTAAATGCGATTAAAGCGCACGTTTATGACGGTAGCGCGCACTGAACACGAACCACAGAGACGAGGACAGGGAGACCCGTCAACAGTAAAAAATCTCCATTATTGCCGGAGATGTACTGACCTATTGTAATTTTAATTGGTTATCGCTTTTATCCCTTTACGTGGTGCTGAGCAAAAAAGACGACATCCGCCAGCAGCGGATCTCTTTCCAGTACCAAACTGGGCTCTCATCTTTTCTTTTTTAAAAGAAGCCCATGTTAAGTCATTAATCGCCTCAAAGGGAAAAGGGATTAACCTAAGTAAAACTAATTAATTAATCTCCGATCTTTTTTCGGACGAGAGTACAAACAAAAGAGACGACCCACCAAGCTCCTCATCGAACCCCGTGCACATAGAGGAATGAATGAATGACAGAAAGGACTCCCTCGCCTCCTCTCCCCTCCTCAACTTGACCAACTTTTCCACGTTTGGACCAGTGGCACAGAATGTAAATCTAACAAAACCGAAAGGCCGCAAAAGTCCAAGGAGAGAGCGAACCTGAGAGGTCAGGCTTTTGGTACTTGGGGTCTCGGCACGCGCCGTGTCGTCACCCGCGCCATCCTTCGAACACGCGATGCAGGCCAACATCTCCTCTGCCACGTACGGCGGTGACCACACCTCAAAACGAAAGCCAGGCCTTTTCCAATACGACCCCTGCAGTTTTCGACAGAATCACAGGTTTGCCATCGATTAGAGAAAGGGAGACACCTCGGCTGAAAAGCGCAGCAACGGCCGTACCTGGTGTTGGGGCTTAAGAGGCACGAATGCCAAAAGATTTTTTCTTCGCTTTTAAATATGAAATCTTTGTAAATCCAAAGATGATGGTATTGGTTTTAAATAATAGGTAACAGCTTTAACAGTGCAATAATTAAAAATAAAGGAAGGTTCGATTAATGGAGCCACCGCGAGAGTGGTGGGGGGCCCCCGGTAACAAAACTCGAGGGGGTGTTGTGATCAGAGCGGGGCCCAGGACTCGGAATCTCTTTTTTGCTTGTGTTTTAAATTAAAATTTGAATTTAAAAGTAGAATAAACAATAAATATACAAGTAGCGGGGTCCACAGAACTAATATAGAGCTACAGCACTTCTCTGTCTGCTCTGCGCCTATCCCCGTTGGCAGACACAAGCAGAAGACGAAACAGAACAAGACGGTGGAAAAAAAACAAAACAAAACATGAATATCTATTTTAAATTATAGATTATTTTTATATATATAAAATATCGAAAGCAAAAGTAAAATAAAATAAGAGTGTTTCTTCCGCTACAACAAGAAAAAGATGATAATGAGAATTCAACATTAATCACTTTATTAAAACCAACATTAACTACCTAAATGTCAAACAAAGTGTTCGAGATGAAAATGAGGATGCAAAAGAACCTCACACAAAACCCAAAAAAGGAAAAAAAAAATGGAAAGAAAAAGAAAAGAAAGCCCAAAAAAGTTACTCTAAATAACTATACAACAAGAGATTGCAACAAACAAAAAATTCTAGGAGATATTAGACCAAAAACTTTACCTTCGTCGATCCCTTTCTTCGTCTTGACCAATGGCTTCAACTTGCAGAAGAGGGAAGAAAGAAACTTGAGAAGAGAAGAAGTAAACGAGGTGAAAATTCAGAGCTCAAATGGGGGAGAATCGAAAATATTCGGCGGGGTTTGAAAAAAAAAAATAGGGATTTATTTTCAATCGCAGGGTCCGAAAACGGAAACCCTCTGCTGTCCCCGTCTTTATTAAGTAAACAAGAAAAGCTCGCTAACCCCGCCGCCTATTAATAGGGTAACTTAACGGCCGTTAACTCCTTCACGTTAACTGACAACTGCCATTAAAAGCGAAAGATTCCCTTTACGATCAGCCCCTAGAGTTTCTATTTACTACAGTAGTGCCACTCTCCACGCCTCGTAGCTCAGGTATAGGGTGAATCGTCCAATCACACGTGCTTAATCGTATTCGCTGATCCTGACCGTTGGATCGAGCTTGTACTTATACGGTGTGAGGACAGCTCGTATCGGTGTATGATACGACGGGTCATTTCAACGGCTGAGATTCGATGAGGGTATTCGCAAGGACGAGGCGGAGTTAATTTGCTTAAGGATGTGGATAAGAGATTTGACTCCTTTTTTTTTAGTTTTAATTTTGAGTTGTCCAGTCTTCAGGATTTGAAGTTGATTGCTCGAATCCCACGAGTTTAAAATCTTCACTGGGATTGTTTATTTATTATTATTTGAGAAATTTAGGCAAAGATTTAGGGGAATATTAAGAATTTTTTATTACGGTATTCCCCAAATTTTGCTGTATCTCTTTTGTCTTTTGAGATTAGCTTATATCCGGTGCTAATTACTAGCACAAACAAGAACATGGGATAACTAATTACCTATTAGGTCTGTAATTAATCTATTATGCTTCAATTTGATATTTCTTTCAGAAAATACGACTATACTTAGCTACGAAATCTTTTTTCTTAATTTTTGAAGTGAGATACATTTACTCCACTTTTTAATTCATTTTTTTTTTATGAAAGTTTCTTTCGCGTTAAGTTAATGTGAATATTGCTAGATTTTCTTGACTTTTTGTTGGATTGATGTTGGATTCTATTTGTTATCTTCAATAAATGTTGACTTTTTAGCTGGATTCACATTTGTTTCTAGAGCAAGTCATTGACTTCTTAGTTCGTTAAAAATGTTACCTAAGGGAGTGTTTGGCAACCATGGCGTTTTTGCCGTTTTTTTTAATACAATGAAACGTGTTTGGCAACCGTGGCGATTTTTTAACTTGACCATTTACAAAATTTAAAAAATAAACGCTTTTCTTAAAACACCAATAAGGTGTTTTGATATTTCGTTTTTTCATCTAAGCCGCCGTCCGTCCGCCGCCCGCTCGCCCGTCGTTGCTCGTCAGTTGTCCGCCGCCCGTCGCCACCACCCGCCGGTGTCGCCGCCCTAGCCCGCCGTCGCCGTCGCTGCCCGTCGGCTGTCCGTCGCTCGCCGCCGTCGCTGCCCGTCGGCCATCTGCCGTCGCCGCCCGCCGCTGCTCGTTGACCGTCCGCCACCCGCCTCCACCACCCGTTGTTGCTGCCGCTTGCCGCCACCCGCCCGTCGCCCGCCGCTGCTCGTCGGCCGCCCGCCGCCCGTCGCCACCACCCGCCGCTGCCGCCACCCGCCCGCCACCACCGCTAGCCCACCGCCGCCGTCACCGCCCGCCGCTCGCAGCTACCGGTCAGCCGACCGTCGCCTGTCGCCGCCGCCGCCGCCCGTCGGTCGTCCGCCGCCCGCCGCCGCCCGTCGGTCGTCCGTCACCCTTCGACGCCGTTGCTCGTCGGTCGTTCGTCGCTCGCCGCCACCTCCGACCGACCGCTAGCAGCCCGCTCCGGTGGTCGTCCGCCCGTTGACTGGCAGGTCATCTGCCGCCTGCCGCCCCCCGCCACAGCCCGCCCGCCCGCCGCCTGCCGCTCGCCGTCGGTCGTAGCCAGTCGCTGCCCGTCGGCGGCCGCCGCCCACCGCCGTCCGCCCGCTCGCCACCTGCCGGTCGTCGGTCGTCGTCCGGTCGTCGCTGGTCGTCGCCCGCCGGCGGCCGCCGCCTTTCTGCCACCGTCGCCGCTATATAAATAATAACTATAAATGGTGTTTTGAAAACACGTTTGAAAAATAAACACCATGGTATAGTGTTTTTTAAAAAAACACTACAAAAAGAAACACTTTGGTTACCAAACACACTCTAAAGTGTTGGATTTCCATTTTTATCTTGTAGCATGGAGAAGAAATAGGGAGGTTGTTGTTGTCTAATAATTAAATGTGATACCAAGAGCCAACAAGAGAGCGTTACATGTCTGAAGGCTTGGTCCATCACGACTAGCAAGCAACACGCACGTTCACTGCTGACTCAAATCAAACTATTAATTAATACCCTACTTGAGGAGCTCCACACAGCCAATAAAGATCTTACTGAGCGATACAGTTCGTCCTCTAGTCAGATTACATTAGTGTGTATTTGGTAAAATGTTGAAAACTGAGCCAGAATCAGTCCCGTTTCATTCTAAACATGTTTTAGTTTGGACAAGGAGACGTTTGATCCAAACTAAAACCAGTTTAGGATATTTTTTGGCTTATAAAAATTGGACCAACATTGGCCTAATTTTTTCCGAACAGAAAACACTTAAAATTGGGTCAGGTTTAGTTTTGACCCGTTTTTGAGGGTTTGTCAAACATACCATTAATCGCAACCTCTAGTGCTCAACTGACTCATAACAGAGCTCAGTCAAAAACACTACCATCAATTGTTAGGATCTATTGGATTATCTAAATCACCCGCATGCTAGCATATCGTTGTATCTCTTTTAGAAATCAAGAGAGTTGGTTACAACATGTCTAAGACTTCGAATTCCAATGTGACTTCTTGAAATTATTTGGGTTATTTAGGTACAGTCCTTCAAATTTTCAATGATTTTATGCTCATAAATTCTTCAAAATCTCGAGGGGTTTTGCAAATTGGTCCTTCAATTACAATGCCCTCAACTAATGTTTTCCCTCCATAACCGTTGTACTCACAAAATATAATCTAAGAGGCATTTTGATCATTGGGGAATTGTTTTGCAAGTTCCCTTAGGATTTAAAGGGGACAAATTTTTGCTTTCGATCTATTTACAAACTTAATTGTAAAAATCGATCCCTTTTGTATTTATTTTTCAAATTCGATCCGGTTTCAGCCAGATGGCTAAAACCGGATCGAATTTGAAAAATAACTACAAAAGGAGTCTATTTGTGTAATAATTATTCTAAATAGGTTGAAATTAAAAATTTGTCCATTTGAAGGACATACGGATACGAGCAATTTCAAAGATTTGATACCAATATGAATTTATTAAATATTTGAGGTACGAACATCTAATTAACCGGAAATAAAACAAAAATGTTCAACGTGACCACAAAGATTCGAACTAGATTATCGAAAGAAAAAAATAGTTCCGTAATGCATGCCGCTGCTTTTCCCCGTACACAGTAACGGGCCCTCTATTGTTCACCGGTTAACTCTCCCGTCAGCAACCGGTGACTAACCTTCTATGAAGTGAACAGTAACCTGCTGCTGCCGGTGGACGCATGGGCGTTTGCTTTTGCTTTAATCAGCAGAGAGATGCAGTCGATCTCTGGGTGAGTTGGGAGTCGGGGGATGTTTGCTTGGATCACTGGAGATTTCTATTCAAACTTTATATTCAATCCATGGCATCGCATAACGAGACAAAATTCTGTGTTTTCAGAACCAAAAAAAGTAGTAAAAAAAAAGGGGGTGGAAAATAAAGGCTCATAAAATAAAGCGATCAAGAAAACCAAAGTAAAGTTATGATTCATGCTTGTTTCTTCTTGTTATTCAAGAAAGGGATATATAGCCTCAAAGCTCTCGAAAAAAAAAAAAAAATCCTTCACCGTGCTTTTTTTTTTCTTCCCATTGCTCTGTCCCTTTCTCTCTCATGAGACGGGCTTGATTTATACAAAGTAAAGTTTGAAAAAATGATTAATTATGGAAAGTCACAGGTTTAGGATCCTTGGAATTCCTCTGTGCTAAGCTAAAGCAAGTCATCACTGCTTTGTGTTAAAAAAGAGCATTGTCTCTTCCCCCTAAGTGATCAGAAAAGCCAGCTTGCGCTAGCATTCGTATTATTATTATCTAAATCTTATGATCACGACCAAATGTACTGCCAATTCCTTTCTTTCTTTCTTTTTTCCCCCCTTTTTTTTTTTTTGATTATGATATCTTATTCTTCTACGGGCATAGTGACTACTGCTCTAGGAATCTTATAGTTAGGTGGTATTTTCCAAAATTAGGAACATTTCTCGTTGCAATTTACGAGAAAGACACTCACATGTATGTGCTTTTTAGCACCAAATGAGTATACAACCTGTAGCAGTATGATTTTTAAATTATTTTTCTGTAGTACTTGCAGTAATTCATGACCATTTTGGCAATTGACATCATTAGGTGTGAAATCACCATGAAAAAGGATTTTTGATTTGGATTAGGATTTAACTTATAGTTGTTATTGATTTAGTACTAGGATTTAGATTTTAGGGTCTTTGACACATTAAACGAAGCTTTTTGGGTCTGATCCGAACGGGGAAAAGATAGAGGGCCCGATCACATGAAGTTAAATGTTTTTTGGGCTTTCGACACAATCTTGACAAATAACTTAGCAAAGTATGATTATTCTGATGATAAAAACTAGGAAAAATTGCTTCAAGGCCCCAAAAATGAAAATACAATGTGGCCCAGCCCCCTGTATTATTTTTCATGTGTATTAGCCCCAATAATGAGAATTCCATGTGATTCAGCCCCAATTACAATTCCCAAGGGAATATATCCCCAAATTACCTCTCTCCTTCTCCAGATCTCTCTTTCTCTTCCAACAAACCCATCTCCTCTTCCACCCTCTCTCTCCAACCTCGCTGGGAACCTCCAACACCACCGCCACCTCCTCCACCTCGATCCGCCTCCCCTCGACCTCTATGGCTTCATTCTCAGTCGTAGACCTCGTCGCCACCATCGCGCCGCCTCTTCTTCTTCCGCTGGAATCGCTAGATCTGGAGGAATCTAGGGATAGGGTGAGGTCGCTGGAATCGCTGGGATTGGCCGAGTTTGGTGGGGGTAGGGTCGGAGGTGGTGGAGGGGGGGGATAAGGCAGATATTCGGCACCCCTTGTTGTTTTTTGAAAAGCTGAAGTCTTTTGAGTTTAATTTTATCCTATCTGCATGTGTGCATCCATTTGAGTTGCTTTCTATCCTTTTTTTTTCTCTCATTTTGTGTTGATTTTTGCTGGCCGTTTTTAGAAAGTTGTGAGCTATAAGTGAAAAAAAAACATGTAGAAAACAGAGATTGGAGCTGGTTTGCTCTCTTTGGTGATGGTTTTTTCGGTGGGTTATAACAATTTGTGAGCTTATAGTGTACAAATAAAAGAAGAGCAGAGATTGGGTCTGATCCCCCCCTCCTTTGGTGATTTATTTTTGGTGGTTTTTAGCAATTTGTGAGCTTTAGTGGGTAAACAAAGAAAATAGAGATTTTTGTTTCTTTCTTTGGGAGTTATGAGGAGATTGTGCGTGATATTGGGTTTAGCTATTTCATGGATCTGATGGTGAGCTCAGTTATGAGGAGTTATGAGGAGTTTGTGTTGCTTGCGAGATGACGAGGTCTCAGAAGGTGGAGGAGAAGAAGGCTAGGGTAGAGGAGAGCTTGATTGTGGAGAATGTAGGTTTGGTTGTATGCCATTGCTTTATGATTTGAACGGAAGTATTTAAGAATAAAGTGAATTTATGTTAGTTTAATTTTTATAGTGGTGTATCATGTTTTGCAGTGTTAGTAATGTAAACTATAGAAAATTAACTGTTAACGTTTATTTGTTCCATGTTAAGTATAGTGAAGTAAATGTTAACTTTTTTCTTTTAAATGTTAAGTTTTGTTAATTAGCTGTTAAGTTTTACCTATTACATGTGAACTATAGCGATTAACTGTTAATGTTTAGTTGTTCTATATAAGTATAATTGAATAATTGTTATCTTTTTTCTTTTAAGTATTAAGTTTTGTAGATTAACTGTTATGTTTTACCTAATATATGTAAATTATAGTTGACTGGCTGTTAACATTTACCTAATCCCTAAATATAATTGAGAATCATAGTGTACCAAAAGATGAGATTGGGATATTACCACCAAATCTGTTGATTGTTTCACAAACGATTTTGTTGCTTCTTTACAGTAAAGTGACCAACTACATCATGGCGAACAATTGGGAATAGAGTGAATGCTGTTATACAAAATTAAGACATGAAGGAAGAGCGGTCTTTAACATGTGAACATGGTTCATATAGTTAATATTTTAACCATAATATTTATCATGTTAACTGTTGTAGTTAGCATGATAACTCTTGTGTTTAACATGTTAACTGTTATGGCTAACATGTTAACTCTTGTGGATAGCATGTTAACTCTTGTGGATAACATGTTAACTCTTATGGTTATATGTTAACTCTTGTGGATAACATGTTGACTCTTGTGGATAACATGTTAACTCTTGTGGCTATATGTTAATTTTTGTGGATAACATGTTAATTCTTGTGGATAACATGTTAACTTTTGTGGCTAACATGTTCATTGTTGTGACTAACGGTTATTTTAACATGTTAACTATTGTGGTTAACATGTTAACTATAAGAGCTTAGATGTTAACTAATTATATGAGGATTAGTCTTACGTAGAAATATGTAGATACAATCTCATACTGCTTATTTAAGGCAACGTTCTCCTGCAACTGCAACCATTGTTGTAATCTATCTAAGATGACCTCTATTACTTTGTCATCGAGTCTTCCCCCGCAGAGCAAATACAGTAGTTCCGGGTATGTAATTGTGCTGTTATCACTAACGATGACATAGCAAGCAATAAGTTATGGAGGGTTAAATTCTAAAACATAAAAGCTAACATCTAAACACGCAAACATAACAAGCAACTAACAGATGTTCACAGTTAACATTAAAGAGAGTTAACATTAAATTACTAAACATGTTAACTCTTGTAGATAACATGTTAAAATCATCGAGCTCAATCCATGGCTAACATGTTAACTCTTGTAAATAACATGTTAACTCTTGTAGATAACATGTTAACTCTTGTGGCTAACATGTTAATTCTTGTGGATAACATGTTAACTCTTATGGCTAATTTGTTAACTCTTATGGCTAATATGTTAACTATTATGGATAACATATTAACTCTTGTTGATAACATGTTAACTCTTGTTGCTAACATGTTAATTGTTGCTAACATGTTAACTCTTGTGGATAACATGTTAACTCTTGTGAAGAAGAAGAATTAGCACATATTCACACTTATGTTAAGTGATCCAGGTGGTTTTAACAACAACGTGGCTGAGAAACAAGTTTTAACAACAACGTGTTAGATGCTACGTATTATAGTTATCAATTTACGTATTATAGTTCTATTTTAATGTGTTAACGGATTATGTTAACATGCTACGTATTATAGTTAACATGTTAAATGAGAACTATATTAACGTGTATATGACCCGAAATAACAGTTAACGGATAATGGATTACAAATAACAGTTAACGGATAATGAATTATAGTTAACAGTTTACTGAATATAATTATCAATTTACCAATTAAAGTTAACATGCTACGTATTATAGTTAACAAGCGAACTGTGAAAGTTAACATGTTACCAGTGTAACTTAACAAACAAACAAAGAAAGTTAACATATTTCTGATGATATTTACCAAATAAATTACAAAATGGAACATGTTATCCTGATCTCATGCAAAAAGGAACATGTTACTCAATACAGACTAAAATAATAATATCTATGTATCATCACACTCACACGGCACTACTAGAATAAACTTTTCTTTTGGGAAAAAAGTTAAAAAAGTAACACATAATTATGAGTAATAATTTCAGTCTATTGTATAATTGGCGGTGCATCAGATACATTTGCGGCACAATGACTTCAAATCAGAGAACTAGAGGAGCGGTGATCTAATCTTCCATAGTCAACGAGACGCTGGCCCTTCAAAAAGTCAATCTATGAGTGGTTGTCTGCTTCTTGATCAGCTAAACTCAACACCGTCTCGTCCATGCCTTCACGCCAGAGGAAGAATCACGTCTCTAGACCTTCCGCCGCTACCACCAAATCCCAACCGCCCACGGCCCACCCTAACCCCGACTACACCCCCTCAGTCTCCTTCCTTTCCTTCCTTGCCTCCTCCCTCCCCTCCCTCCCTCCCCTCCCTCCGCATCCAGACCCTGGAGCTCTCCCAATCCAAACCCTTCCTCCTCTCCCTTCCCGGCCTCGACCCCTCCCTCATCAACTCCCACCTCGACTCCGTCCCCGTCGACCCCCTCCACTGGTCCCACCCCCTTCTCCGCCTACTACGAGCCCTCCGTCCCCGAATCCTAAACCCCCAAACTAACCTGTCAATCACCCAAAACAAAGCAAAAAAAACATAAATTAGAACTCCTAAGATCTCCACCAACATCATCAAAAACAACCGCACACTTGGTCGCGATCCCCTTAACCAACTCTGACGCCGACGAATAGGCCGCCAGAATCAGATCCCGACCCGCCCAAGGATTTGACAACGGGGAGAGAGTAGAGGGGAGGGGCTGACGTGGCGATGGAGGCGACGGAGATCTGCTCTATCTCGGGGGGGGTGGGGGCGACGGGGGAGAGAACGGAGCCCTCAAAACTCAAGAGGGGGTAGACAGAGAAGGAGAAGAAGAAGAGGAAGAAGGGTAGCGACGGTGACGACGGGGGCTACGACTGAGGATGGAGTTGACGAGGTCGAGGGGAGGCGGAGGTGGTGGCGTTGTTGGAGGTATCTAGCGAGGTTGGAGAGAGGGTGGAAGAGGAGATGAGAGGAGAAGGAGAAGATCTGAAGAAGAAGAAGAGGGTAGTTTGAGAATTAATTCTCTTGGGAATTGTAAAAAGGACAGAATCACATTAACTTTTTATTTTTGGGGCTAATACACATGAAAAATAATACAGGGGGTCTGGGCCACATTGTATTTTCAATTTTGGGGCATTGAAGCAATTTTTCCTAAAAACTATGAATTTTTTCCAGGTATAAAAAAATATCAAAATAGCGAAAATGGGTAAAGCAGTATGGGCTCTGACGAGGCCTACTACTAGTAGGAAACAAATGGGCAAAATGTATTATGTTTCGATAGTAGTCAGGGATTTGACAATCCCTAGTCTTTTCCCCCCGCTTTCTTTTATAAATCCCTTGTCATCTTTTTAAATTCGTTTCGTACGAATATTTTATTATATTTTTTTTACCTCTCATGTATCGTCTCGATATAACATTTAATCCCTACAAATGTCTTACTCTATTTAGGGGTATTTGAATGCTATTCAACTCTCCTAAATGTTATGTCTTCACTTTAAGATGTTTTAAATGAGTGATGTACGTACTCTGCAGAGACCATTATGAGCTTGGTCCCATAAGAGTTGCCCTTTGTCCAACATTTACAATAGGTTCATCTCCTACATCCCAAAGAAGTGTTATGTCTCGCACGGGTGAGTATTCAACTGCATTGAACTTTTTTTTTTGTGGTAAATTACACTTAAATACCCTACCGTATGTCCGATATTGCAACAAAATATTTTTAGTGGTAAACCCTTCATTTATTTACCCTAAAATTTCTAAAAGTTGCACTTTAATATCCTACTGAATAGACTCTGCTGGATAATGCAAATCTCCTGGATGATGCAAATATGGCCTGCTGACCCTTAATCCTCGGATAAACAAGTAATGCCTCTATTTCCCCACTGCTGGCTGTAATTACGACTCTGAGACCGTCGTCCGTGACCTCTATCTTGCTGGCTCCCTGCTAGTGTACTGCGACAATTCTTTCGCTCTTTGTTCGATCTTGTTGTGATTATAACATATATTCCAAATTTTGCGCTACTTCGACGCTTTCTAATCATATTGTGCTTCTTTCTTATATTATCCTTGTTGCTGGGTTAAAATCATTCTCCCGCTGCTAGGATTCTCTAGTTTCCACAATATTTCTCTTGCCATTGGCGTTTTCACTATTCTGGTTTTGGTTTCTTCCTTCACTACGGGTATATCTCCCTGCTTCACTTAGACTAGCTCTAACTGCTTGTTGAAGTAGTGACTAAAATTCTCCCAAAATATGTGATAATTGCTACTCCATCAAAAATCTGGATGTTTTTGCTATCCTCCAACGATGTCCTCAATGTTGAATACATCTAACTTCTGTTTGGTACTAAGTTGACGTTTAAGAAATTTTCACATACTCCTCCCCTTATAGATTGCAAATGAAGTTGGTACGCCTTGAAACTCTGGTGCTCTCATTGTCTGATATCTTTCTTATTCTTTCAGAGCTAAACCTCCTGCTCTGCGGCTCTATAAACAGCTGATTGTGGTGATGGTGCCTTCATAAGTCTTGCTTCTTTACTTTCATAACGGGTACAACCGGTGATGGAACTCCTAAAAGTGGTAATGCTGACGGAAACGGATACACTTCTTGCTCCTCGAGTGTTGTAAGATCTTGTTGTTAACGGTGCCGTGAAGTCGATCAAATACTATGGAGCTTGCTGTTGCTCGGCTCTGCATGCCCAGCTCTCCAGGTACGAGTTTTACCTCGACCACATTCTCGTTTCGATATTTATAATATCAAAAGGAGAGCTTAATTATCACAGTAAGTGAGATAACAAATATATATATATATATATATATATATATATATATATAACGTATCACAATACAAATTCATAACACATAGTATTCACGCAAATACATTCAATCAACATAAAAAAAATAGTTGTCATAAAAAAAATATTCTCAAATTTTGAGATATACGCATATATCGTCCTCACTCATACTAGGGAATCCTTACGGACTCTATACATGAATCCTAAGAAACTTTATCCTAGCTCCACGATTCGACACAGGATGATCCTAAGATACTGGAACTAGAGCTCTGATACCAACTGTGACGCCTCTGGGTTCACACAAGGCTGCAGTCCAAGATGAAACCAGGAATGTCAAACCTGTCATGCACCACACCGTGCAATAACATATTTCACCATCATAATAACTATCTCTCTAGTAGAGTCAATAACAGGTGTAGGTACAAAAGCAAGTAAGAGATAATACAAGAATCAACTAATGAAGTAATAAAGATCAAATTAATATTTCATCATCTAACATACTGAAATACAAGTAAATGTCTGAAATAAATGAACTGGAGTTCTCAACAAGTCTTAAATACAAAATATCTGACAAGAGAAAATAAGGCACACAGCATTTACAACTTCTAGAATAAAACTCTTAAATATCTAAACAAAAGTCTACAGTGGAGCTCAAAAGAAAATATAACTAAATAGACGGCTGAAGCTAGAGTGCATCGCCATCAACCTGCGACTCTCCGGGCTCCTGGCTCGTTACCTGAAAGGGGGAGGGACAGCGAGCGTCAAAGCGCTAGCCAGCAACATCACAATCAACCCCAAGGGAAAGGGCTCGTTGTATACAGAAAATACAGTTATTACATAATAGTTAAAATCATTGATCCTAGCAAATAATAGGTTTTAATATTTAGGAAATTACAACACGAGCATAGGTACGTCGAGCGAAATAATCCAAACAAGGAAACCCTCATGTATATACCTTGTATCTTAAATTGTAAAGCCCTAAATACCAAACCCGAAGTCTAATACATGAATAATAAACTAAAAGAAACAACCCATCTCAATATGTAATCAAAAGTCACGCCGAAACCATATAAATGTCAAAGGTCAAGATCACGTAAGTGTCGTGTTCAGCCTAGGTAGCTATCATGTCCAAATCTCATGTAATCATATCGTGTCCCGATTCAGATAAGTGTCATACTCATAGCTAAACAAATGTCCAACACATGGACTGAAATGGATTATAGCCCAACACGAGGACTTCAATGGATTATAGTCCAACACGAGGACTGAAAGGTGAACGCATGTCTAACACATGGACTATATATGTAACTTATGCCAACGTCCATGATGCATATGAATGAAAAGGTACACATATACTAGTAACACACGTATCTCAGTGTGCGGATCTAAACTGATATCCTAATGTCACTCACATATATCGACAAATGTTCCATACTGTAAATTTAATGGCAGAAAAATCGAGGTAAACAATTCGTACACACAATATACACAACAAAACAAAATCCTGCACAAACAGTATCGCGGTCGACCGCAGAGGCTAATCCGGTCGACCTCAAAAGGAGCAGAAACATTCTGCTCGACAGAACGCCCAGCGGTCGACTGCGCATAGCGCTGCGGTCGACTGTGAGACTGGCAGATGCCAAAATTCAGGTTTTTATCTATTTTGAAATTGATCCAAATAATTTATCCATGCTTCCAAACGATATATCACATATTCTAACACATATGAATCATCATATAACAACATTCAGCATGTAAAAATCATCACTAAAAATCGTGAACATGTATACCCGTGTTTTAAACTTTATAAAACAGTAAAAATCAAAAAATTAACTCTTAATAAAACATTTTCAGATTTAGATCTCTTTAGCCACAATCATTGGTGAGTATTTGAAAACTGAAATACTTGGTTTTTACATCTCATATCATAAAGATCTATCTATATACGCAAAATAGTGATTTAGGTTCAAGAAAACTCATTAAAATCGTTAGAAAAGCTTGTAAAAACATGGGTGAGAGATTGGGCGAGATGTTACTCGCCTTTGAGGTGAACAAAGCTCCTGGATTCACAAGAGAAAGATCCCCTTTGCTGATCCGCACAAAAATCTATCGCAAATCCTTCGAACTCCTCAAAAATCACCAAAAACGAAGCTAGGGTTTGAGAGGAGAGAGAGAAGGGGGGCTGAGGCTATTAGGGTTCAAAAGAGGGTTCTGAGAGCTTCAAAATGAGTATATATACTCAGGGTAATAACCGGATTCGGTATAAACAAAACCCGACCCGAAACAAAACTGACAGAACCAGGTTCGCCCAGCAGTCGACCGCAGCGACCACGGCGGTCGACTGCACAGGGTTCTGGGTCATGCTCAGATTGAGGTTTGGTATAAAAGCTATAACTTTCTCATCCGATCTCGGAATAAGGTGATCTAAGATTCGTTGGAAATCTATTGAAGAGACCTACAACTTTGGTTTTATACACTTTTTTAGATTCTAACTGAATCAGTGTGAAAAACATAGAAACTCTCAACTGGTTAAAATTCTCAGATTTTCACTCTTGGCCTTTGTGCATGTTTTGTGTATTTACACTCATATATTCACAAATATACATTGCATTGATCTCAAATCAATTCCTATCATACTTAAACATCAAAATACATTATTTTCACCATATAACATATTTATAATTATTTATCATACTATATTTAAATTTTCGGGGTTTTACATTATGCTACAAAAAATATATCTACTAAGTTCATGAATAATACAATATTTCTCTGAAATCATAATTAAGTACATAGTAATAATTATAGATATAGAAAAAAAGTTCATTAAAACCCCCTAAATTAGACCTCAAATTTTAGTCTCAATCCGAATTCTCCACATTTCCTTGTATCAATCGTATCCTCAATCCGCATATAGCCGTCAGTCTAACAATCACATCAGTATAAAGTATAATCCGAGTAAAGCTCAGTACTTCCTCAGCACAACTTTAATCGTCTTCACCCCCTCTGTCGTTATCTCTTCTAAAGGGATAATGTTTTCACTGCCGAGCTTGTATCATCCAAATAATATCATAGTAAAGCCATGGGGTGAGTATAGGATGTTGCTAGGGTTATAAGAGGTGAGTGTAAATCTAAATCTTCAAATGAGTGAATTTATATAGGTTACAAGTAAGGGCTATTATGATAAATAAATAAAAAACATGCTCTTTGGATTCTGTAACAGTCAAATGTAATTGTCACTTAAATAAAAACTACAATTAAAAATATAACTCTCATTTCAAGTATGCATGAATGCATGCACTAATGGTATTTTAAGTTGACGCTTCGTTTACAAATTAAAACATATATTATTAGTTTATCATATGTGCATTTTAAGTGGAGGGGTTACAAAAAATAGAAGTTAATATATTAGTGGACAATCAGTAGGGGAGTTATGCCATTATTAAGAATGAATGCATATAAGCATTTTAAGTTGACACTTTGTTTGCAAATTGAAACGTATATTATTAGTTTGTCATATGTGTGTGCATTCAATTCTCAGCTATTATGTCAAATACAACTTACAATCTTAAATTTTTTTATGATAACATTAATATTGGATTAGTGGAGGGGTTATAAAAAATAGAACTTAATATTAGAGGACAATTAATAGGAGAGTTATGCCATTATTAAGAATGTATAAATGTATATGTATGCGTTTATATGTATGCAATTTTTTTTGTGGTTTGGAGGACATTTTTGGAAGAAATGTTTTAACATACCTACACACTTTTATAATAGTATTAGATATATTACTAAACATATCAAATTCTATTTTAAACATGATATGACTCTTTGAATAATTTGTAACAATGACTTATAATATAACAATGGACATGATATCACTCTTTAAATTCCTCCACAGTGCTCTAAACAAAACTTGTGAGATTAAAAGAGAGTGTTTGAATTTAACATTTAAACTAAGGTAATCTGAGCTGGAGTTTTTCCTTATATAAAGGAAATACAAAATAAAGACATGGGTGACTTTTTTACTTCAAAATTGGAAATTCAAACCACCAATCTACCATATATGTAAGTAAATATTAAAATTGGGTAAATTTTACTAAACCCCTAATAAGGTTTGATATTTAGAACTATATCCCTAATATCATTAAAACTCTCACTACACCTCTAATGACTATTAACGGAAAACCCACAAAATTAACTCTGTTAGTTCATGCATGGCCAAATAATCAAAATATACCTAATAAATTTTAGTAGAAAATCCCCAATAAGTTTTAGACCTTGTCACTTAATCCCGAACAACTTTTGCCAAAACCCTTAGCAATGTTTGCTTATAATTCTCAAAATTTTAAGGGTTTGTTTATAATTTTTTGGATTTTAGGACATTGTTTGTAATTTTTAAAATTTTAAAAAGTTGTTTGTGATTTTTAGATTTTCCAGAGAGTTGTTTGTAGTTTCAAAACTTTTAGGGTTTTTTTTTTACATTTTTAAATTTAGAGGGCCTGATTGTACTTAGATTTTTCAAGGGTTATTTGCAATTCCATATTTCTAGGGGGGTTTTGGTAATGTTTTGATTTTTATGTGGTTATTTGTATTGTTTATGCTTTTTAGAGGTTTGTTTTTATTGAGGATTTTTTAGACATTAAGGGTTCTTTTTTGTAGGCTTCAATTTTCTATGCTGAGTTTTTTTTTTGTGGGGGGGTGGGGGGGGGGGGGGG
>BQKN01066228.1:73145-99139 GCA_022839385.1 Asparagus kiusianus
CCCCCCCCCCCCCCCCCCCCCCCCCCCCCCCCCCCCCCCCCCCCCAGTTGTATATTTTTTGAACTTTTAGGGTCGGCTTGTAACTTTTAGTTTCTTAGTGTTTTTTTTGTAAGTTTACATTTTTTTTCCAAGTGGTTTGTAATTTTTGGATCTTTTAGGGTATTGTATGTAATTTTCTATCATAGCTTGATTTTTTACTTAAACTTATAAAGAATAAAACTTTTTAGTCAAGGATAGTCATGATTTAATTATGATAAACAAATACTGATTGCTAGGGCTCCGTTTAGATATCATTGTGTTTTACTTATTTTTATGGTGTTTTTGCTAAAAATAAAATGTCATGCGTTTGAAAACTGTGGTGTTTATTGAGATAAATCATCCCTAAATAAAAAAACACAATACTTATTTCAAAATACTTTGTCGGTGTTTTAAGTTTGTATTCAAGATATCATATTAATCTTCAACTGCTGGGAAAGAATTGGGATGCAGCAGGAAGAAATGGAATTCGATAAATAAGTATATAAAAATGTTGCGCGGTAGCCTTAATGCGAGGACGGGCGGGCAGCTTTGATAAGCATATGCCTTTGACCCATCTGATATCCCTAACCAGAGGCCCGGCTTTGATAAGCATAAGCATATGATTTTGAGTTTGAGGAGGTGTAAATATAATATCTAACATAATATATTAAATTTAATTAATATATATAGTTATTATCGACATGTTCATTATATTATATTACATTCCACTATACTATATGATAATTAATCTGATACTATTAATATTTATAAATAATATAAAAAAATAATAATTAAAATATCTTATATAATAATATAATAACATATTAAATACTAGTATTTAATATGTTGATAATGTATTATATAATAATAAATAATAATAAAATATAAATAAACAAATAAAATAATAAAAAATTATTGATAATAAATAATAATATAATAATGATATAATAGTATGTTATACTTATAATCATTATAATATTATTAAAATTTTAATTAATAAAATGGTAACAAATTAATAATTATAAAATATTATATAATAGTAACATGTTTTTTAATAAAATAATAATATAATAATAATATTGTAATAATGTATTGTATAGTAAATGTAATATAATATATAAAATATTATTGTATTATATAATAAAAAATATGATATATTAAAAAGTAAAATAAATTTTAGGGAAAATTGTGTCAATGCCCCAAATTCTAACTTTCAATGTGCCCCAGCCTCCCATATTTTTTAAAATGTACTGCAGCCCTTTCTTTATGAAAAAATTATTTTCGGGCCCCCCCATTATGATTCCAGCTCATGCCAGTGGATGATTAGACATGTCAGCTCATGATTAGACATGCCAGCTAGCTTAAATCCTAAATTTACCCTTCTCTTTCTCATGCCAGCGGATGTTAACTCTTACAGTTAACATGTTAACTCTTACAGTTAACATGTTAACATGATAACCATGACCGCCGCCTCCCACGCGAAGTTCCTCGGGACGGCGCCGGCAACGGAGCGGGGGAGGGGGCTGAGGGGGACCGGAGGAGGAGGAGGGTGGTGTAAGGAGAGGTGCAACGGGGGAGGAAGGCGGGGAAGGGGAGGGATGCATGGCGGGGGAGGGGGGAGGTAGAAAGGGGGAGGGAGATAGGGGAGGGGAGAGGGGCGGCGGTGCTTGGGAAGGCTCCAGCGGCGGCAGAGGGGGGGAGGGAGGCGGAGCTAGGGTGGGAGGGGGGGGAGGCGGTAGAGGAGGACTAAAGGAGGAGGAGGGTAAAATCGAGATTTTGGATGAAGTTTACATTGGGACTTAGGAAGAGGGGACTGGGCATAATTTTTTCAAAAAAATGAGGCTGCAGCATATTATTGAAAGTTAGAGGGGCTGGGGCACATTAAAAATTAAAATTTGGGGCTTTGAAGCAATTTTCCCTAATTTTTAATACTAAAATAATTTATTGCTAAAAATTGTTAATGTAAAAATAATATATTCATAATATAACAATATTTATTATATCATAAATTATTAATATATTATTAAACTACTAATAGGAAACTTAGACACATCTATAATATATTTAATATTAAAATATTTATAATATGTTAATTTATTAATGATATATATACTAGTAATAACATAATATTAACATTTTAATAATATTATGTTATATTAATAAAAGTATAATACTATATTAACATTACAATAATACTATTCTAAAAATATTATATAATATATAACAATAACAAATTGATATACCAAAATAATTAAATACATTATTATTAGAAAATAATATGTAATAATTGTAATATAATATAACACATTAAAGTACAATGTAATATTATAATACATTATACAATATTATATTATATTATATTTAATATTTGTAATAATATAATAATGTAAACTAAATATTACGACATCTTATTTATTATATATTTTTATTATAATTAATAGATAATATATTAATAATATGTTTATACTAATGTTATAACGACTCAAACTAGTGTTGACCAAAAACACTTAACATGATGTTTTGAAAATACTTTAAGAGGAAAAACACAACACCATAGTGTTTTTTTACAAAAACACAATAAGAAAAACATTGTGGTATCCAAACGAAGCCTAGAATTTTTAAGTTATGAATAATTTTAATTTGATGATGATTCTTAAGTTTTTTTCCAATTATGGATAGTTAAAGTTTAATTATGATAACCAAATATTAAATTATTTAAAACTTCTAATTTTGGATAGTTTTATTAGATTAATAATTTTTTTAGTTATGATACTTTTATTTTGATGAAAATTCTTAGGTATACAAAGAGTTAAGTGTCCACGTGTCTTACTTAAATTGAGAGGTGTCATGATTTTATAGTTAGGAAGGGCTCACAAATTTCTCATTATATATAAAAGAGGGATATACACAACAGAAGTGCAAATGCCATGGAAATTGCAATAGACATCAACAAAAATGACAATTAGAATACCTATATGAATAAGAGAATAGGCAGAAGTGCAGTTTCAGACCCTACTTGCCTCTGATGCTTTCATCTGTTTTTATTATATAGACTATTTTTGTCTTTACATGCCTCCAAACTACTCATTTTATTTTCTGCTTACACCCTAAATTATTATTGGTCTCATCTTATCCGCTAAAATTTTAAATGTGTTCAAGCTTTATCTCCTGAACAATTAAATTCAGTACCTAGTCATCACTTCTTGTTTATTATTTTGTGGATGTTTTAAATAGATTTATAAGAGAAAAGAGATAGTTCAACGAGCCAGGTACAAAAATTGTTTATGGGATAAGCATGAACTAAATTAATGGTTTTTTGTGGGAGCATATAAGGATTAAAAGAAAAATTCCTCAATGACCCAATATATGGGACCAATAAAGGGGACAAATGAGGTGTCTCCCTCCTATTGGATAATGAGTTGGACATCATTAATTATGGCCAACTCCTTATCCAATAGGAGAGAGACACACCACTTGTCCCCTCTATTGGTCCCATATTTTGGGTCCCTGTAGCAAAGCCCGGATTAAAAATAGTTAAGGGGAAAAGAGCACTAAATTGAATAGCCTGGAGATAAAAATAGGGACTAGAACCAAAGTGTTGACTAACCTTTAAACATATATTTGAGCAATTCTTGTGTGAATATAAAGGTATACGTGAAAGGAATAAATGAGTGATGAATTCAAGTAGATGATTTAATTTATTTTATACAGGTTTTTTTCCCCTTAAATCTTTCTTATTTTGAAAGTAGTCCCTCATTATCATTGAAATTGCTACTTATTCCTTAATTTTTTACCTATGAATTATTTCAAAACCATGTTAGTTTTTTCGTCTAATATCCTAATTGACCTAACATGATAAGTTACATTATTATTATTATTTCTCTCCGATGGTCGTTTCCTGACCACCAAAATCCCTAAAGATAAATGAGTTATGGGGAGGAGATAGAAGCTAAAGGAAGATTCAATTTGAACAATTGTGATCAGCTAGTTTCATGTTTTTGCTCCTGCATAAAATTGGGCTGGGCCAATTAAACGCCAACAGAGATTTTGAAGGATAAGGACCGATGGAAGAATTGGAAGATTGGGCCTGAAAGAAAAGAATTCTCTAAAACTGAAACCCAACTGACTTTATTTTTGAGATTCTTATTCTTTTGCCCAATTTTTTAGGGTTATGTTGCTCTGTTTTGAAGATTAGAAGGAGCATAGAGGCAATTTACATTTTCCTTTTTTTTTTTTGGTGTTAATTTTGTTTTATGCTTGGCTTCATATGCAATATCTCATCTAATAATGTGGGCTATTCTATAAGTAGATGAGTAACAGACTGCTAGATAAGAGTCTGAGTACTGTTCTTTGGTCAAATTCTATGGAGATAGTACAAATTCACTCTATTTGTACTATGAATAAACCTTACCATAGGACACTTTGGTATATGAATTTATGCAGATTTTTAAGGATGTAATTCCAAATATTTCCCATCAAAACAGAGTTGTTTGGGGGCAACCTGAGATAGGTTTGTAGATCTCCCACAGGCTGATCCTTCTACGCACCAGAAAGCGCAGTCAAATAAAGGTCAAATAATACTCTCTGCCTGTTTCATAAAAACAGGTTTGTACCCAAAAGATGTTCTTGGTTGCTCTTTATAGAAACAAGTCTTAACAAATGTGATAGGCTACAGACCTCAAAGTAACAAGTTCAGACTTCAGGACAAACAAAATTACTGTTTTTTTTTAAAAAAATTGTACAGAGTATGAACCGGAGTCTTAAAAATCCTATTTCTAACAAGAAAACTCATGCATAATCACGCTATATAATCTATATCGGTCCCCATTCCGAAACAACTCGATGAATACATTAAATTGTCACATGAGGAGTTTCTTTCATGGGAGGCACTCAAATTTTCATAGCAACACTTGCTTAAGATTTAGCCACATCATTGCATTTGTGGAAGAATCTCATCAGAGAACATATGGTATGCATTAACCTCGTATCATCTAAATGCTTAACGTACTCAAGATCATGTGGCTTTTAGAACACAACTGCATGTTTAGCAATTGCGTACCTCATGTTGCTTTCATCCTCGAGACTCGTGTAGGCATGAAATATAATTTGTGCTTTGATTCCCGACTGCATGTGCAACGATTGAACTTACTGTACTCAAACTCAATATGCTACTTCACATTCATACTTCAGCTACAATACAGGAAAAAGTACATCAAGGCACGATATACAGATGCCTTTGATAAAAGAAGAGAAGGGGTAAAAAAAATTAATCATTTGCCAGCCTTACAGGCCTTTCTGAATTTGATCCCAGCACTCCAATAGTAAAAATTCAAAACCCAGTTCTCAATTTCAAAATGCACGTAAACAGCATGACAGCAAGAAAGGCATAAATCATGGACCCCATATATCATTCAACAACAGCTCATCCTTTTTCCTGTTTAAGCTTTTGGGGTTCACACTGTACTAATGCAACTCCAGAGAATAAAGAGAACAATGCTTGCGGGTGAAACAAAGCAACATGGTAGGCCTCATTTCATGGATGTAGTCAGTAGATACCTGTTTATATCGATATTTATGATTCTTAAGTCAATGGCGCATGGGTCAGTATCCTACCATACACTCATGTCTTCCGAGCACCGGACCAACTGTAGAAAAACTTATTTTCCAGTATTCAAACAGATTGAAACTCGCATATACATGCAGACGAAACAAGTTTTAATTGTCAAACAAATAAACTTAACACGAAACAAAGCGAAGAACATCAACAACTAATCAAATCTCAAAGGGCTGAGGACACCAGAGAAGTCTGACCGAACCACGAACAAGATCTTCAGTCATCTGATGAAAAGGATAAACATAAAGAGTCAATTAAGTTATATGATTATGCCAGGTTATAATATACTAATCCTCAACCTTTGCCACCGCTTCGAAGTTTTGATGTTGTGGAATGGACTTTTAATAAAGTAATGAGTTTAGATCATCTCCACTATAAAAAAAATAATGGAGAGTTGATCACAACCATTTATTATCTAATTTATTATCTAGTGAATGATTGTGATTTATTCTAAATCCCCATGACTTGCACTCATTGTGCACTAAAAGGAAACTCTTAACCATCCATTAGAGGATTGATGGTTGTGATAATGTAGTGATCCCTCACTTTTTTGGTAGCAGAGAGGATCCAAAGTAATATAGCAATCCATGTTCAAATCTTTTTTAATTCAATATTAGACCCTCAAATCTTCATATTCTAAATTATACCCCCATATCTATTTAGTTGTTTAAATAAGACCTCAGAATCTAGTAAATTGCTGTTAATATGACCCTTATTTCGAACAAATATGAAGATTTTCGGGTCTAATTTAGAAATATGGATTGAGGATGTATAGAATTAACAAAGATTTGGGGGTCTAATATGACAAAAACCCAGTGAAATCATAACCCTCAACCCTCAGTGCAACGTCAAAGTTTTGGTGCAATGGAATGGCCGCTAACACATTCAAGATTGAAAGAGATGTTGAACTGAGGCTTACCATTTGGCGAACGTGAGCAAGTGGTCGAGAAATCAGAAGAGGCCATAGGAATCGACATTGAAAGCTGAGTCGTAGAGAATGAGGTACGGTTGGACCTATCATCCTCAAGATCAGACCAAGAGTCTCTAGTCGTCTTAGGCCATTCATCAAAGAAAGGACGGAGAGATTGACTTTCGTTCTTCACAGGCTCACAAGAACCAAACTCACTGCCAAAGAACAAGTGCTTCTGTTGCTGTTGATGAGGTTTCGGAAGGGAACTTATGGTTACCTGCCCTATATCCTGAACCGAGTGAAGCTGAGAGTAATTGCTCTGCAAAAGAGATGAGCTATTCTCCTTTGATATCGAATATGAGGAAACCTGAGATGGCATAAGACTCCATGTGCTGTCAAGGGAAGAGTCTACACCGAGGCCCCTTGCATTTGCAGAAGGACCAGAGAAAAAACTGCGCTCATCTGTTTCAGCTTTAACTCCGTAAGGGTACCTGTGATTTAGGGTTAGTAACGCCAAAATTTAATACCAGTAAGGCCAATATTGCTTTTGACCTAAAGTACATAGTATTACCATTTAGTAATTATTACATGATTGGCATCTACTATTTTCTATGAATGAGTATAGGTCTGGATTAACACTTCAAACGAGCTTGATAATAACTCTCTACTCAGTAATTTGATAAGAACTTCAGATGCTTTCGACAAATGTGAACTATCTAAATGATTGTAGCTTGACTAATTTCAATTTGGGTAAATCTGTTTGATTGATTATAATTGAAGCAATTATCTGCTCGCTGATTTAAAGCACATATGAAAAGTGTAAAGAGATCAAGCATACACAAATACATACATATATATAGAAAGCTAGGTTTTTCTTAAAGAATGCCTTAAACATAAATTTCTACCCAACACATAGAAGTTTATTACTCAAGATAGCCCACAAGCATGTAAACCTTCAAGCTCTCAGATTAGTAACTGATGGAGATTTCAAAAGCTATTGAAGAAATGCACACCCAACTATTGTTGTAAGCCAAAAGATCATGGACATGTAGGACTTGTGAAGCCATGATGAAAACAAGGACCTTGTTTGCATACTGAGCAAAACTTATAAACACAACATTTTAAAAGTAACATGAGGAAGCTGTGTACAAAAGTTGAATGGTGTAAATTAAAATAATTCAAGAATTAGAAGGGGAAAAACTATCAACTGATAGAAAGTTGGGGGATAAGAAAAACAAGAAAGGAAAATATGGAAACCTGAAGATGCTATTATTTTGACTCCTAATGCTGCACGAAAGTTAACAATGCACCGACATATATCATCAAATGACCCAAAAACTCAAAAAAGAAAAATATATACAAGATAATAACAGTCTAATAATAATAATCTACTAACCTTCTCTTTCGGCATCTAATAAAGATACAACAATTAGAACTTACGTGTTTTCCAAACATATAATAGATAAACCCTTACCACAATGTTTTTGTAGGTTACATATGTATATATTGTGACCATAGACTTAAATGGAAGTTGTGATGCTAGTAATAGTAAGCAACAACATGAAGCAATACAAATCATCGTAGCAATAAAAACAGATTTAAGCATTGCACAGATCAATTCTCAAAATACTAGATTACAAGGTAAGTTCTATGTGCAAAGAACTTTGAATGCTGGTATTTACTACATAGAAATTTAAACAACTGATACGAGTTGTTTGTTTAACTTATTTCAGTAAGTTAAAATGAAAAATAAAATTAAAAAAATAACAAGCCATTCTACTAGTACATGGAAAGAAAGATTCTTCTGGAAGAACATTAATCTTTTAACAAATGTGTCAGAAAATTTTTACTTAGATAAACAAACACCTGATACTGGTCTCTCTGCAAGAGCAGAGACCTGAAAGAAGAAGCAAGGCAAAAAAAAAAAAAAAATCTGGCAAGTCTCAGAGACAGGAATATCAACAAGCAAGACAGCAACTAGCACTAACAGGTTCAAGTCTCAGAAAGCTTCTACTTACTTTAATATTTGTGGTAGCCTTGTCAGTAAACTACAAGTAATTTAAAGGAAGCAGCGCGTTATATTTTACAAGAGAAAGCTCTGCAACTACCCAGAACTCGAGCAGACTGCCAAACTCCAGGAAAATTGATACGTGATATGCAACGTGCACCAATATTTTACAGGGGCAAAGGGATTTAGAGTACAGAGTTGCGGAACAGGCTTAAAGGGGCAAGCAGCTATTCATCGCACCATGCAATCACTGCAATTTTCTCTAACCCATATTCTTATTTGAGCTTCTCGATCCTCCTAAACTTACAATTATCATTGCGCTAGTTTGACCGTAAATAGGCATTAAAGATCATGAGAAAGAAAGATATACCTGAAATCTCTACTGCCCATTCCAAAAGAAGCAGTATCCAAGTGAAGCTGAGAGGACCTGACACCGGCATTGGCATTGCTGACACCAGTGACGGCGGAATGGAGAGGAAAGTTCCGGAAGCTTCCGGAACTCGCGCTGGCAGCGGCGGGGGTGAGGGCGGTGAGAGCGGAGGAGGAGGAGGAGGAGTGAGAGTGAGAGTGAGAGAGGGTCGTTGGTTGCTGAGCTTCCACAGGCTTTCTTGAACGGTTGCGGCCACGGTGCATGTGGCGCTCGCAGTACTTCGAGTCCGGGTACGCGTCCTTCGAGCACCGCCATTTCTTGCCGTCTGTTCTCCGGCAACGGCCAGGCTCTGGGTCTATCTTTTTGCCATACAAAGAACAGTACCCAACTGAAGAGGAAAAGAAATTAGAGGATCAGTTGCTCTGCAGAAATGTTTCGGTCCGTTGATGAATAGTAGTAGGCTGGCTCAATAAAAATGGACCTTTACCCATTCAATGAGGAAAAGAAAATAGTAATAGGGGGCGATTAGAGATGAAGTTGAACATAAAAAGGGTCATTTTCTTTCCCATGAAATTTTTTTAACCTGTGAATAACTTAATCAAACCCGGTGACGGGGGGAACAGGGTGAGTAATATAACAGTAAAAATCGTTCAATCTGGTGAGAAATATTAGAATAGAGATAACAGCGCCAATACATTCAAAAGAGCCATCAAAAGGGATAAAACATCCAATGAGGGGGGGAAACAGTCAGTAAAAATCTCATTAATCCCCAAGAAAATAAAAACCCAGATCACGAAATCTCCAAACACTAACAAAAACACACACAGATACCCAAACTTAGCAAATGCAAAGAACCCATTGATCAAACAAACAATAAAAAAAACCCATAAAAAAATCCAAACTCGTTGCGAAACAACAACAACATCAGCATCTTACGAGCAGGGTGATGGTAGAAACGAGAAGCCATGGCAACTTCAAAGCTCCTCCGAATGGAGATCAAGAGCTCATGAGGAACAGGAACTCCCGCCATCATGTACTTAAAGATGAGAGCTTGCTGCTCAAGCTCCTGCCACTGCGACGCCGTGAACGGTGGCCGGTACCCAACTCCGATCATCGCCTCCGCCGTACTGCTGTTCATCTGATATCCCCTCGACTTTATTTAACCTTATCGATCTTACTCCCCTCTCACCTTAAAAAATAAAAAATAAAAAAAAAGCTGAAAAAGGAAGTAAAAATAGAGAAGCTCAGACAAAGCTCAGGGCACAGCAGCAGCAGAAAAGGGTCTGGTCACCCGCCGGTGAGAAATAAGGGAGAAGACCTGTAGTCACCATTTCATTTATGTTTCCTTTGTTTCAGAGAGAGAGAGAGAGAGAGAGAGGGTTTTATAGCGAGGAAGGGGCGTTTCGCAAATTTTTTTTATCTTTAAAAAAAAATTCAATTTCTTTTCGGGTGATGATCGAAGGGGATTGAGAGGTTCGATGCAAGCTGCAACTGTTGCTGTTGTTATTAATAGAGATGTGTGTAGAATTAAAAAATGCGCCTTTTTAGAGATTTTTTTAGTTGTTGGTACTTTGAATTATTTATTATTAGTATGTAAATAAATAATAATGAATAAATAAAGCGGTTTTTCTATAGAGTGCCCATGGGCACTCTATAAGAGAAGAGAGAGATAGAAAGAAATGAATGAGAAGATGATCCCAATGCAAATCAGGGGACCCCCCTCCTCATTCATTTCTCTCTATCTCTCTCCTCTCTTATAGAGTGCCCATGGGCACTCTATAGAAAAACCGTAAATAAAGTAATGATACAGCAGCTGTCTTAAAAAGCTTTGGGTCGCTGCGAGGTGTGTTGGGAAAGGGGGCAGTGTCTGTTGCGGAGCAGGAAAGGAAGAGTCGGTTATGTAATTTTCCTATTTTACATTAATAAAAACTTACATCACTGTAAAATGAAAAATGTATTTTATTAGTCTTTTTTTTTATTCTGAATTATGTGCTTATCACGTTGTAGATATTTTAGTTCTGGGTTTACTGCGGGCGAACTAGGGTTTTTGGCGCGACGTGGAAGCAAAATCTTGAAACCCACCCAGAAGAGTTTTACGAATCAATGAAGAACAATATTTGAATTCAATAAGAAGATAATCTCCGGTCCATATATAAAGTGATATGAAGGATAGATTTTATTAATCAAAAGTAATACTTTCTATGATTTACAATCCTTTCATTAAATAGACAACTTAATAGACTCTAAATAAGATAAAAAAACTGGCAATGGAAAATTTCTTCAGAGTAATTTCTAGAAACGGACTCCCTATAAGCCGAATGAAACTAAAGTAATTACTAAAAATCTCTCGGGTCAAAATAGATTCAATTCTCAATCAAAACAAGCTTTAAAGTAATTACCACAAACAGAAAATTGACATATAAAGTTTGATATCTCTAAATTTGGAGGGAATCTCGCGAATCTAATCATTGCAAACTAGCCTTAGATAGCTAGGTTAGCTTATTCTTGAAAAGCTAAGTTGCTATTGCTCATCATGGATCTGTAGGCGTAAAAAATTGTCTATAGGTCACCGCACGTGGCTTAAGACCGAAAGAAGATGATGAACGTTACTATCTAAGTCACAAAAAAACTCATTTGACGTCGACAAGCACATGAAGTGAGTCGACGAACTATGTGAAGCAACGGAACTGCAGAACAGCAAGGAAACGAACTGATCGAGAGCTCCGCATCACTTACAAAAGATGAAATGCCTTCCATTTCCTATCCACTCCACAAATGATTCAATCATGGGAGCTTGTATATCTTCTCGACGGCTTTCTAACGCATCTTGAATCGCATGATTCCGGGTTCGGACGACAAATATACGGCAAAAACGAACGAAACCCGCAGGACTACATCCCGGACCTTGGCGAGACACCCATTGGTGTCTCTGATTGGCCGAGACACTCACAGGTATCTCGGACCTTGTAGAGTGATTTTGGCCTTGATCCGATTCGAATCTGAAGAAACCCAAACATAAAAGTTATAGATCTCTTTAACAGCTTTCCAATGCATCTAGAATCAGATCATTTGGAGGTTATATGAGAAAGTTATGACCAAAATACCCGAAACACCTCAAAGTGTCTCGGCCAAGCCGAGACACTTGTAAGTGTCTCGGCCATGCCGAAACACTCACAAGTGTCCGCAACCCCCAGAATGCTGTTTTTGCTGTTTTGAAGCCGTTTTTCGACCGTTAACCACCTGGATTTGCTCCAACTGATAATGTGATTAAGTGGTTTCAACTGATGATAAGAGGGAATCAGCCGTTCTTATCCAAACACAGGGCTCCTGAAGCCTATAAATACAGCCCCAGAGCCTTCATTTTTTAGGATCTGGAATTCTCAATCGCTGACGAAGCCCTGTCGGATTGAGGACTGAAGAGCCACGAATTTCAGAGAGGAGGTGGAGACTTCAGCGGATTCTTCGTCATAAAGAAGAGGAGTTCGTCAGATCTGCAGCCCGGTTCGTCCCTTAAGATTATCCCGTTACGGTGATCTTAAGAAGAGCAATTATCTCGCTGTTGCCGAGATAAGCGCTTCGGCGTCTTGATTCCTTCACGAATCGACGAAGCTTCGGATCTGATCTGATCATTTGGTGGTCCACGGATATTAATGTCCCCGTCACAGGCCAAGATCCCACGCAAGCAGAAGACCGATAAACGATCTCTGCGTTGTTTGACGAGAGTTGTATTTTTCTTATTTTCATTGTGTAAGAAAAGTCTTATAAAAAAACTAATTTTACTTTGAATCTATAATCGATAAACGTGTAATAGATTCAGCAATGAAGATATCAACTTTCACCCCAAACATGATCACTTGTAAACTTTATCAAATCAGATTTTTATTTTTAATATCAGAAAAAATCTCGTGACACTTGCAAGTTTTTTTTTGAAATTTCTAGAAACTGTATTTTCTACACAACTCCTTGCCTCAACAAAAAGTTTACAAATACGTTTTCCTTATCACGTGTGATTTAAATGGAGGTTAAAATAGAAATTTATACACACACTAAACATGAAAATACATGTATGAGAACCAAATATACCGCATAAGGAATATAAGGTGCACATGTATAAGAAAAAGAAATATAAAATGTGTTTATGCATGTAGAAACGTGTGTGACTGAAGCACATACACATAATATGCACAACAAAAATTGAAATCATAGTATATTATTGATTCATATAACAGATCTTTGGTTGCATGATTACGCCCAACCAGAACCAGTGACCAGTAACCAGAAAGTTACAAAAGGATCCGACTACGATCGCTACCATCTTTTTGCAAACGGACGAACGCAAATCCAGAACTAGTTTGGGGGTAATATGTAAAAATAGCTAGACGGCGGGCCCACTAGAATCTCATCAGACGATAATAAACGGACGGCCAACGATCTAACGGTGTGTATAATAACGCACGTACGAGTGACGCTACGGTCAAAAAGGGACACATTTTAAACGTAGACTACGGAGAGGATATATACGCTGGAAAAAGGTACAGCAGCATCGCGAAGGTAAGTGCCGCGGACGCCCGACGCGTGTCCGTACAGAATAATGAAATACCGTTTTGCCAAAAGCCCAGTCGCTACGCAATTTCTCGATCGCCCCCAAAAACGGACGTTTCTTTGGTACTGTGGTCGAGTAAAGGACTAAAAATACCTAATCATTAGTTTTGGTTTAAAATAGCCTAGATATTAGAAAACCCCCTTCACTTTGGACGATTCTCAGATAATTTCTCATAAGTTTCAAAATATCAGAAAACCCCTTTACTGTAAGGGTTATTAAAAAAATCCCTAATTTTATGATTTTATCAAAAGAAAAATCCTAACAATATTAATCATAATTTTTTACATGGCTGGATAAAATTACGCTTGAGGATGTTTTCTTTTTCTTTTTTTTTTGTGAAAATTACAGTTCACACTTCTAGGAGATTTTTCTGATATTTTGAAGATTATGGAAGGTCGTGTGATAATCGTCCACAGTTAAGGGGGATTTTCTGATATTGAACATTTAACATATTCTTTAGTATAAATGCACAAGTGAAGTATTCATACAAAGGGCTGTAACTACTATGTATCTCAAATGCACGTTGCCAGCATATTTTTAGAAAAAAATAGCTAATAATACAACAACCTTAAGTTGAGGAACCAATTAAAAGTTTTGGAAAAAAGACTGTTTTTGAAAAAAATAATAAGCAAAACCGAACTTTTTATGAAAATATTAACAAAATCAATTTCTTTTTGGTCAAGTGATGTCAATTTTGTAAAATATTGACTTTAAAATACGCGGAACTAATAGTTCCGTCTAATTAGTGGTTATTAATTATGGTTAATATGAAACGGCCGTCTCGTGTACTTTGTGTTGAAAGGCATAATGTTTAATTAATGAGAACTAAATACATGGAACTAGTAGTCTTGTGTATTTAAAACTAATTTTTTGCAAAGTCGATCCATTTTTAAAAAAGAGGTCAATTTTACCGATAATTTTACAAAACAGTCGAGTTTGCTAGTTATTTCTTACGAAGGGTCTTTTTAAGAGAAAAAAAAAAAATCTCCATTAGTACTTGCTTCATCCGTTTCCTCTCTTTGACAGCTAATGTAAGGGTGATCTATGTGTTCAGGGAACGGAAATCCTTGACCACTGCGAGCTGAAAACAGACTTCACTAGAATACAATACATTTTAGCAACGATATATAAAATATAAATTATATTTATTCTGTCAAGATTCATTAGAGTTAATACATTACACTATACACAATTTCAGAAATACTACATGTATTCACTACTCGGTATGTATTCGCATAAATGCATGGGAATAGATGTCCATGAGAGAGCTAGAGAGAGAAATGCCCAGGACAGAGCTCTGGTGCATTGGCTCCCAAAGGATCAGATTCAATTTGATCCATATCTACATATTGTTCTCTGTAATTCCTGATCAATATAAGCTTTTCGTCCTTCACTTTCTACATTATCTAAATAAGTTATGTGTTCAGAATTTTTGAGCAGATATGCTATATTAAGGCTAGTTACGTAGCTAGTAGTTTCTGTCTGCTATGCCTTTTCTTTCTGTGGGTACAATTCTATGTACACACATTCAAAGCTTTCATTTTTTTTTTGCATAACTGTACGTACAGGATTGCTACCTACTCAAAATATATTAATTGAAGCAATAGTTTTCTTGCCATGAATTTGAGAGATAGATACACTTCAGCCAAGTCCCCGACAGCTTCCTCGTGAAGGGCAAACGAAAAAAAGTTCTTACCTACAATCGGATTTTAAATAAGTTACTACGTGCTTATTGGGAATAATAATTGATACTTCTTTCAAAGTAAATCATAATCTTCATAATTTGTTACATTTTTCTCTTTATTGTTTGATTGACTGTAAATTTGCGAAACAATTTAGTCTGATATAGTTCGTCCATATTTATATATGTTGAAAATGGCAATGAATTGTTCGAATTTGTTGAAAACGGTGAAAAAACAGCGGCTACAGGGAGTTTCGGGTCAGTCGTATGATCGAACATGATCAGTCGACCGACAACATGCACACCACAGGGTCCGAATTCGTCACTCTGTCTGTCGACTGATGGACCCTTATCAGTCGACCGATGCACATTGATCAGTCGACTGAGGAGGGATCATCGGTCGACCGATATCGGGTTCTTGGGCTGATTCGGTTTCCCAGTCTGTTTTGGTTTAGGTTTTGATATAAAAGGAAACACGTTTTGTTATGGTTTTTATCAGAGAAAAGAGATTGTTTTGAGCATTTTGAGAGGGAGATTATTGTGAGGGAGTGAGAGATCATTGGTTAGGTTTATTTTGAGAGTTTGTGTGAGTTGTAACCCGTTGTTTTCTCCTCCATATAGTGAAATCTCCTCATCCTCTCCCCATGGACGTAAGCAATTTGTCGAACCACATAAATTCTCTATGTTTGAGTGTGATTTTGATCGTTCTTTTGTGAATTGCACTCGTTGGTTGTTCTCCTCTCATTGATTGACGACCTGGTTGGTTTGTGCGCATGCTTCCGCCGACGCGCAACAATTGGTATCAGAGCTCTAGGGTTTCAGACCTAGCTTTGGTTTGGGTGCAGGAAATTCGGTGTTGGAAGCTTGGATCTTGGAGTTCTAGGCTTCGGTGGAGATAGCGTTGCAGAGTTGTCGTTAGAGATCTCGCCTTCTTCGTGTGATTGAGAGTTCGTTTGGAATCCAATCTAGAGTTCAAGTCGGGTAATTTCACAAATCTATCAAGTCCTAATCTTTCCTCTACAATTCAAAGTTAGCAAGCAATGGCAGGAGAAAGTGGTGAAATTAGCAAGGCTACGAAGAGTATAATTCAGGTTGTACTTCAGAATACAAAAATCGGTGTTGTGAAGTATGATGGCAAGATCAACTTTGGGTTGTGGATGAGTGATGTGCAGGATGCATTGAATGCTCAAAATTTAAAAGAGACCATCATGATCCATGAGAGTCCACCAAAATATGATGAGACGATACGGGACAAGATGAATCGAAATACATATGGGGTGATTAGATATTGTTTAGAACAAGAGTTGAAGTACGATGTTATCGGCGTAACGTTTGCAATGAAGGTGTGGGAGATTCTCAACAACAGTATCTTACGAAGAGTATTGAGAATCATTTGCACTTGCTGCGAAAATTGTTCAGATTCCAAGTATTCAGGGGTACCTCACTTGCAGATCATGTGAGCAAATACACAAAGTTGTTGTTGGACTTGGTGAATGTGGATGAGAAGATATCGGATGAGTACAACGCGGTCATTTTGTTAGGCTCATTACCTAATGAGGAGTATGATACATTCATGCTCACGTTATGTAATGATAGATCTTCCATCACATATAGTGAAGTGTCTAATACATTGATGGATTTTTAATTTGAGGATGAAGGATAAAAAATCCTCCAGAGCTAGCATTTCAGGAGAGGCATTGTTGAGGAGAGGAAAGAGTCCATATCCAAGAGATCGTAATCGAGACAGGTCAAAGTCTAGAGGCCACTACCAAATTTTAAAGAACCAGTGTACCTTTTGTAGAGAACAAGGACATTGAAAGAGAGATTGTCTGAAGCTCAAAGAGAAGGAGAATAGGAAAAAGAAGGGGCCGAAGGCCAACGAGATGAATGTCGTTAAAGGTGGTGATGATTCAGATGATTCATGCTTTTATCTATTAATTACTCCAGAGGTTAACCATGCAGATGCATCAGATTAGACGCTGGATTCTGGCGCTACTTATCATGTGACTCCCTAGCTAGAGAGATTGGTTTGCATCTTTTGAGAAGCTTGATGGAGGTGTGGTGGTCATGGGAAACGATCAGTCCTGTGACATTTGTGAGATAAGTATTGTCAGGATTCGGATGCACGATGGAGTTGTTCGAGAGCTGAATGAAGTGAGATTTATTCTTCAACTGAAGAAGAATCTTATTTCTGTTGGAGCTTTGGAAGCAAAGGGATTCAATGTGACTTTTGAGAATATTATAGCAAAAGTTACTAAATGATCTTTTATAGTGATGAAGGCGGTCCACAGTAGGATTCTTTATTATCTAAAGGGAAGTACCAAAATTGGTCAGGTAGCTTCCGCAGTTTTAGAGGTGGATGCGAGCAGACTTTGGCAATACAGATTGGGGCACACAGGAAAAAGTTACTGCAGACATTGTGCAAGCATGAGCTATTGAAGGGAGTCAAGAGTGAAAAGATTAAATTATGTGAGCATTGTGTTCATGCAAGAAGACTAAAGTGAAGTTCGGGACAGTCATTCATAGGACGACGGGTATCTTGAACTACGTGTACACGGATATTTGGGGTCCCATCAAGACGACATCACTTGGCGGTCGATATTGGTTCGTCACGTTTGTGGATGACTACTTTAGATGTTGTTAGGTGTATACCATGAAGAATAAGAGTGAAGTCCTAGAGATATTTATGGAGCGAAAGAGGAGATTGGAATTGCATACAAGAAGAAAGATCAAGACGTTGAGATCTGGCAACGGTAAAGAGTATACTTCCAGACCCCTTTCAGAAGCTATGTCGAGACGTGGGCATAAAGAGACACTTCATAGTTAGCCATACGCTGCAGCAGAATGGGGTGGCAAAGATGTTAAATCGGTCTTTACTGGTGAAGGTCTGATGTTTGTTATCACAGAGTGGTTTGGAGAAGATCTTTTAGGTTGAGGCACTTTCATATGAGAGCCACCTCATTAATAGGATGCTTTCATCTGTAATTGAGGAGAAGATCCTTATAGAGATGTGGTTGGGAGAGCCAACACATGACTATGATCAGCTTAATGTTTTTGGGTGCCCTGTATTTTATCATGTCAAAACTGATAAATTGGAACCTCGAGCTAGAAATGTCATATTTGTGGGATTCAAGCGTGGTGTTAAATGATATAAGCTTTGGGATCTAGTTGAGAAGAAGATTGTACTGAATAGAGACATTACTTTTGATGAGGCTTCGCTCTTGAAGTCTCCCAGCTCTCATCAGGTGGAGAGCACCCCGACGGAGGAGACATCGCAAATGGTGGAGATTGATGCAACTCCACAGTATCTAGATAGGACCGTATCTATTAGAATGCCTACTGAGGTGATGCCAGGTGAGCACAGTGATGATTTGGAAGATACATGTTCAGTAGAGAAGGATCAAGGACCGACGGCTCAGGTTTAGGATTTTATTATGGTTCAGAGACCCAGGAGAGACATACGATTGCCAGCAAGGTATACAGATACAGTGATTGCATATGCACTTCCGATTGAGAGTGTCGATGAGTTGGTTTCTACTACATTCAAAGAGGCTGAGCAGAGTTTAGAGGCTAATTTGTGGTAGGAGGCTATGTAGGAGGAGATGTAGTCTCTTCAGAAGAATGACACATGGGATCTTGTCAAGCTTCCAAAGAGACAGAAGGCAATTGGTTGCAAATGTGTGTATACCAAGAAGGAGGGCATTCAGGGCACTCCAATGAGATTCAAAGCTAGGTTAGTAGTGAATGGCTATACACAGGAAGAAGGCATTGACTACAATGAGGTCTACTCTCCGATGGTGAAGCATTCTTCGATTTAGATCTTGCTAGCTTTGATGGCGCAATATGGCTTGGAATTAGATCAGTTGGATGTGAAAACAAGTTTTCTTCATGGTGATCTTGATGAAAAAATATATATGACTCAGTCATTGGGGTTTCGAGCTACAGGAAAGGAGAAATTAGTTTGTAGATTGGAGAAATCACTATACAGGTTGAAGCAATCTCCGAGACAGTGATATAGGCGATTCGATGAGTTTATGCTTGGCCATTCGTACATTAGGAGCCAGTTTGATCCTTACGTGTACTATCACAAGTTGCATAGATGTGTGTATATTTATTTGTTACTTTATGTTAATGACATGTTAGTTGTATATATTTTCAGATCCGTCATAGATAAATTGAAGAAGCAGCTTTCGAGCGAGTTTGAGATGAAGGATTTGGGTGAAGCAAAGCGTATATTGGGGATGGAGATCGACAAACGTAGAGATAAGGACAGAATATGTTTGACACAAGTGGCTTATTTGAAGAAGGTGTTACAGCGGTTCTATGTGAGTATGGAGACAAAGCCAGTTAGTATACCTTTAGGAGCCCATTTGAAACTTTCAGCTAACCTTTCACCGAAGATAGTTGAAGATAGAGAGTTGATATCGAAGACCCCTTATGCGAGCACAGTGGGAAGCTTGATATACGCCCATGGTATGTACGAAGTCAGATTTTTCATAGGCAGTTAGCATGGTTTCACAATACATGCATGACCCAGGTGAAAGTACCCTGATGCCACTAGGAAAGAACCCTAAAGGGGGTGGGGGGTAAATAGGGTTTATGCTAATCTAATCCGATTTAATGAACTATCCTAGCAAATAAGATATGCAATGATATATATACAAGGATAAGCAATATAAACAAGGGTAAACAAATAGTGTAAACAATATAGTGGACAAACTAAATAATGAGATAATGACGATATGAGCAATAAGCACAAGTATAAATGAACGTCAATGCAAACTCAAACACAATCAAATGATCACGGAGTTCAAACCTTCCGTCCTGTCTCCGCTCCCCACTCCCGGGGAGAAATCCACTACACAACCAGGTTTTCAACGCTCACCCGAATAACATATTACACCTCACAATTCGATTTTCTAGCTCACCAAAAACTTTACAATCACTCACAATGTAAACACGCTAACTACCACCTCAAGTGTTGGTCTCTAACCCGTGTCTCCCTCAAGTGTTAGAAATTATAACCTCTCTCTAGGTATTACCACCTACCCCACTCCTCTTGGGACGACACCGTCTCTCACCATACACTCCTCTTGGTGTACTAGTGTATTACAAGGTGAACCTCACAATTTAGGCACTCAACAAATGATTGTTCTCTAAACAAGGTAAGAACTCAATTAAGCACAACTCAAAGTTACAATCTCTCACAACCCCAATTATACTATGTATGGAATATTATAAGCTCAAGTGGGTGTGTGTAACAATAAGATTTAATAAAACAAAATCAAACTAAACTCAATATAGATTCTAGCTTATGGAAATGAAAATCAAACATATAAAATAGCTAGATTGAGTTTAGAAAACTTCTCTAGATGACAAGAGAGAGAAGGAGAAGAGTTGAATGCTCAAACACTAATAGATGATCTCCCCAAGCTCTTGTGAAAGTTTCTTCACAAACAAACTCTTAAGCAAACTTAAACAAAACTTAAACACCCTTAAACTTGTTTTAAACAATTCTATTGAGTTGATAAAACTGAGAATATGTGGGGGTATTTATAGGAACCCCAAAGCCAAGAGAAAACAAGGCAAAAAGATCAAAAACCCAAATCTGTAAAAGACTAAAAAAACTAGCCGTTACAGCATCAGTCGACTGACGGCTTTCATCAGTCGATTGATGATCTGACCGTTAGAGGCATTTTTCAGCTCATCAGTCAACTGACGGACCTTATCAGTCGACTAATGACCTCATCAGTCGACTGGTCAGTTGACCAAAACAAAACAGAAATTTTTTATTATTCCAGACGATTTCTTCAGTCGACTCATTAGTCGACTAATGTTATCAGTCGACTGACCAGTCGACTAATAACAGGTTATCAGCTCGTTTTGAAACAAAAATCTGATTTACAAACTGCCTTTAAAAATAGCAAATAAAATCAAAAAAATGTAAAACTTTGGAATATAATTGTAGACATGATAATAAACATGCTACAAAAACTGGTTTTTAAAAATCACCTTCCATTTGTAAAATATCATCATTTTACAAATATGTCTAAAACATAAAAACATGAGATACTTGAATTTTGATGTTTTGACATAAGCCAAGTTTTGAAACTTTGTAAAATGATTTTATAGACTTGATAAAAAGTATAAACTATAGTTGTTAAGTCTATAAATCATATAAACTAAAAACACAATGTTTTTCCAAATGTAATAGAATATGAAACATATAAAAGTATATATGAAGATATATATTGTTTCATATCTATATAGCTAAACCAAAACATATATGTATATATATAACTATATATATACAAAAACCAAAACGTGTATGTGTGTATATAATTGAGCTTAAAGTACTAACACACATAATATAAAACCTAAACTAAATTATCCACGCTTGATGAATGTCTTCAATGAGTTCGACTTGGTAAACTTGCGGATGAAGCTTGAACTTGGATCTTCAACTTGCATAGGCTTCATTCCACTATTCCGCCAACCTCCATTGGAATGATCGTGAATGCTTGATTCCATCCATCCTCTAGCATATTGTTTGCCTAGAATAAATACAAAACACAAATACTAGACAAATAACATTAGATGTAAATTGTTTGTAAATCATCATCAAAACAAAAGGACCCAACACCAGGTCCGGGTCATTAGGATGCCGTGAGGTGGACTTTAAGGTACATTCGAGTTACTCTCAACGTTGGTTTAGTGTTTGAACGGGACACTAGTGGTGGACAGGTGTGTATTGGTTATGTTGATTCAGATTATGCTGGAGATTTGGATAAACACCTGTCGACGATGGGATATGTGTTCACTTTAACCCCTACGTCGGTGTGTTAGAAATGCACCTTACAGTCTACGATTGCTTTGTCGACGATGGAGACAGAGTATATGACGATTATGGAGGCTGTTAAGGAGGCGATTTGGCTTCGAGGACTTTTGGAGGATCTTAGTGTTTCACAGTGAATCATCACCATTCATTGTGATAGCATGAGCGCTATCTATTTGGCGAAGAACCAGGTTTTCCATGTGAGGACGAAGCATATCGATGTTTTTTATCACTTCGTTCGGAATGTTCTTGAAAATGGGGATGTGGAGCTTGTGAAGATCCACACTAAAGATAATCCAGCATATATGCTCACAAAGGTTGTCCCGAGCAACAAGTTCGATCATTGTAGAAGCTTTGTTGTGAATTTGTGCTTGTTGAGGCCTTTCGAGATCATTTGGATGAACTACGCGCGACTTGATCTCTTGGAAGAGGGGGTACGTAGGCAACTACATTGGTGTAGCCGGATTTAGAGAGACGACGTATTGATGCTCATGTTGGTGTCGGCTTAGTTTTGGGAAGACTTCACCGAGATGGAGAAGTGTTAAAAATGGCGATGAATTGTTTGAATTTTTGAAAACAATAAAAAATCAGCGGCTACAGGGAGTTTCGGGTCGGTCGACTGATCGAACATGATCAGTCGACCAACAACATGCACACTACAAGGTCCGAATTCGTCACTCTGGTCGGTCGACTGATGGACCCTTATCAGTCGACCGATGCACATTGATCAGTCGACTGATGAGGGATCATCGGTCGATCGATATCGGGTTCTTGGGTTGATTCGATTTCCCAGCCTATTTTGGTTTGGGTTTTGATATAAAAGGAAACATGTTTTGTTAGGGTTTTTTTATCAAAAAAAGAGATTGTTTTGAGCATTTTGAGAGAGATATTATTATGAGGGAGTGAGAGATCATTGGTTAGGTTTATTTTGAGAGTTTGTGTGAGTTGTAACCCGTTGTTTTCTCCTCTACATAGTAAAATCTCCTCATCCTCTCCCCATGGATGTAGGCAATTTGCCGAACCACTTAAATTCTCTGTGTTTGTGTGTGATTTTGGTCGTTCTTTGTGAATTGCACTCGTTGGTTGTTCTCCTCTCATTGCTTGACGACTTGGTTGGTTTGTGTGCACGCCTTCGCTGACATGCAAAAATATATGCTTAATATTTAATATTTGATAGCTTTCATCAGATTCGGGTTAGCTCATTCAATCTAAGGATCTTGGACATCTTTACTATCAAAAAGTAATAAAAGCTACTACTTTTAATCACAATCATTGATCTTTTAATAAATAGTTATAGTTCATTCAATCTAACATTTGATAGAGCTTTATAAAATTGATTTCATGTCTATTTTGCGTAAGGAAAGATGAATCATGATCATCAATTATATAATAAAGCATTATAGTCAAATGTCTCTTGACTCTGAACTAACTATTTTTTAACAGAGGAGAAGATCAGATCTAAAATTAATAAAACTAAGTTGAGCAAGTCCAAATAATCCATTGCAAATAACTTTTTTCCCCTATAGAAAAAAACTCGATATTTTCCTATCAAATTACAAATCTCATGGATCCCTCCCAAAATAACTACTATTCACAACTCCTTACCGGTGAAGGATCGACCTTATACTCGCCGTTCTATATATAAGTCATAGAAGAAGGTCATCCCATCGAGTTCTCGCAATCCTCAATACAACAAGTGTCATCCCAAGAAACACCGACCACGTAGAAGAAAAAGGCTTACACACAGTCCTAAAATTAGACTGTCCATGAGGATAAGCTTCTTGTGTCGCTGAACACAAGCTAAGACGCCATCCAAAATACGGGGTAACACAAAGATAAGTTTTGGCACGAAGCTAACGACTACTTTATCCAATACTCCACCGATTCAACGAGCCGCACACCAAACCAAATGATGCACCGTTGGTCAACGATTCAACTGTCTGTCAACAAGTTCTGCGGGTGCGTTGCTCAGATTGAAGGAAGATATAGATCTGGTACGGGAATTATTGACCAGGTAAATATTTAACTTATATGTTTTTATATAAATATTTAACTTATATGTTTGATTATTCTAAATTTAACTCTCGTGTAGACCGCAGAAGTAAAAGAATTACACCAATCTCTTTATGGTAAGCTATTCGTGTTTGACCATTGCTGGGTTGAGTTGCGTCATCATCAAAAGTGGATCCAACAAATGGAAACTTATAATAAGATTCGATCACAGCCGAGAAGAACCACTATCTCTGATTCCTCACCAAACAGTTCCATGCCAGCGACCCCCATCGAGTTGAACACTGACTCGGATGATGTGTTAGTAAGGCTTGAAGGGAGGAAAGTGGCAAAGCTCAAGAGGAAACAAACTATGGAAAACTCTGGATCCGCTATGTCCATCATGGGAGAGGCTTTCGCGTGGATGAAGCAAACCACCAATCAAAAAATAGAGCTAAAACAGAAGAAACAAGATGACGATATCATGAAGATGGATCTCTCAACACCCAATTCAGTTCAACAACAATACTTTGAAATGCGTCAGGCAGAGATATTGGAGAGGTGGATGTCTAAGGGTTCTTCCTAATTAGCATATATTGTACTTGCATCGCATCCTCATTAGTTTTTCCTAATTATCAAATATTATCTTATGATTAATTTTATGATTTAACTTGAAGTTGAAAATTTTGGCATTGAATGAAAACAACTACTTTATTGAAAATGAAATTGACGTAATACAACAACCTGAACTCCTTTTCTGAAATTAGACATAAAGAAACTCAATCCTCGGCGATGGATCCCTTGAGCTGCCACAAATGCTCGATCAAATCATTTTTAGTGATTTTTGTGTTTGCGTGTTCCTGATCCGATGATGATTTTAGATGAACTCAGTTAGAGGCACCGTCTGCACATGAGAAAGTTCAACGACTGGTACCGAATCACTAAAGTCGAAGTTGTTGGCCAATTGACAATCTCGTTCATCTTTAACGATCATGTTATGCATTATGATGCAAGCTGTCATGATGTCTTTCAGCACACAAGGTTGCCAGAAACGTCCTGGTCCACGAACAATCGCAAATCAAGCTTACAACACGCCAAAAGCTCGCTCAACATCTTTTCTTGCGCTTTCTTGTTGTTGAGCAAAGTACTTATGCTTGTTTCCTCGATGTGCTGGAATAGTCTTCACTAATGTGGACCACTCTGGGTAAATCCCGTCGGCGAGATAGTATCTCATATTATACTTGTGGTCATTGATAGTATAGTTGCACTATGAAGCTCTTCCCTCAGCAAGTTGTGCGAAAACCGGTGAACGATGTAGAACACTAAGGTCATTATGAGACCCCGACAGTCCAAAGAAGGCATGCCATATCCATAGATCTTTGCTAGCTACGGCCTCCAAAATAATTGTAGGTGTTCGCGGTAAAAATCGGTGCTTTCTTCATTGATGTCATTGCCATCTTAGTTAACAACTTTATGCGTTACAAAGATCCGGTCTTTTTATAAGATCCGGTTACACTGAAAATCAAAATACGAAAAAAGAAAGATTACAACTTTTATCCTTGTTTGTTGAACGAATCGCGAGCTCCTGTTTTGCGGTCACTCGCTTTGTGTGGGTTCTTTGCCTGCGCCGGGGTTATTTGCCGTGGACCACCGCGTGATCTCGATCCGGTCGGATCTACACGATATAACGGGTATTATTCCACCAAGGGAATAATAGCCGGGAGGGATTGTTTCACCAAGGAAACAACCGCTCGAATCTCGGGATCTAAGAACCAAGCTTAGATCCGGAGTGTGATCGTGTAGATCTGAAGATCCGATCCTCTCGAACTCCAGCCTTATTTGGCGTTGACGATCGCTGAGCACCGGATCTGGAAGTCCAAGTCTTCAAAGCCTTCGAAGTTTGAATCTTGTTTAGATCTGAGTCTTCAATCCAGCAGGGCTTCGCCTCTCTCCAAAATCCAACCTC
>BQKN01066229.1:0-13003 GCA_022839385.1 Asparagus kiusianus
TGGAAAATCTTAGTCATTGCTCGTTGGTACGTGGCACCTGCATTCTTCAGACCAAACGGCATCACCGTGTAGCAGAAGATACCGAGGGGCGTTCTGAATGCCGTGTGTTTTTCGTCATCCGGGTGCATCTTGATTTGATTATACCCCGAAAAGCCGTCCATGAAGGACATTCTTTCGAATCCGCATGTATTGTCGATAATGACGTCCGTGATTGGGAGAGGAAAATTATCTTTTGGACATGTTTCGTTCAGATTCCTGAAGTCGATGCAAATCCTGATCTTGCCATTTTTCTTCATGACTGGAACGATGTTGGCTAACCAGTCTGGATGTTGTTCTTCTCGAATAAATCCTGAGTCGATCAACTTTTTAACTTCAGCCTCGATTGCTTCCATGATCTGCGGACGAAACCGTCTTTGCTGTTGCTTGACAGGTTTGGCATCCGGCTTGATGTCGAGGCGGTGCATTGCCACATTGGGATCGAGCCCTGGCATGTCTTCGTAGTTCCAGGCGAAGACGTCGATATATTCTCTGATCAAGGCAATTAATTCCTCCTTTTCATCTGATGGGAGACTACCACTGATGAATATGGGCTTTGGATTGTCTTCATCACCCATATTGATTTGGACTACCTCGTCTTCGGTGGGTGGCTCTCTCTGTTCGAACCTATCACCATATTGCATGTTCAGGTGATGAACCCATGGGTCCTCCCACGTTTGCATTTGATCGTCGTCCTCCATTGTAGATGGATTGGCCGTAGTCATGTTCGACATTAAGGCCTTGAACGTCTCTCCCAAACTTGTGTCGGAATCTTCAGCTGAAGAATCTGGCAAATACCCATCCTTAGCCTTGTTAGCAATTTGATCGATGATCTGCCAGCCACATTCGTCATCTGACGAAATGTAGCCTAAGCCCCTCTTGTGACGATAATAGCCCTCCGGTTTACCCTTTGGTACATATGCCGCTTTGACTGGGACACGGGAACCTCGATCGAAGTATAGACCTTCTCCGAGTGTGAAATCATATCCTTGTCTTTCCATGAGCTTGCGCGCTTCTGGACTGTACTTAGATAAATGTAAACCGGATTTGTCACCATCCTCATCCTCTCTTAGGAAATGATCTGGCACCGGAAGATTTTCTCCTTTACCGAAAATCACTTCTTTTTGTCCCCCTATTTTGGCAGGAATAATTTGAGTTGTTCCGAAAGAGTGTTGGAGACGCTTCTTCGTTACATACGATGATCGGAGCGGCATACATAATTCGGGATTATCGTATAATCCCTTTATCACATCATCAAAAGACAAGGAGTACTCTAAACCATTATTTATTTCAGGTTCGGCAAGTTGCCAGTTACAACCGCCATCTGACGACTGTTCGTCGTCGAGATTGATTACAAAGGGTACAATGTCATTAAAAACAAAACCACCATTGTAATCGAATCCGGCTTCGGAATCAGCTTCTTCTTCGCTGTCCGTGCCTTGGATCGATGGTTCCGTGTCGGATTCATTACCATAAAGGAGAGAATCTGTGAAATAATTCTCGTACCCCTTGAATGGTTGCTTATCCGCGACCACCGTCCTAACTCTTCCATCAGTGTCGACATATTTCAAACACTGATGTAGAGTGGAGGGAACTATAACATTACTATGGATCCAAGGCCGACCCAATAGTAAGTTATAGGATGTCTCAGCATCAATCACGTAGCACGTGACCTCCGTCTTTAAATCGCCCATTTGGCACTTTATCCGGATTTTACCCAAAGGTCTTGACCCGCTGGTATTGAATCCGTAAATGACCGTGCCTGTTGACGCCAACTTGCTGATTGGGATGCCCAGGCTGTGCATTAGGCGAAGCGGCATAATACTCACAGCGGAACCCGGATCTACTTGGATCCGGTTGACTTCGCTGGATCCAATGTAGCCAACAAAGTACAAGGGTCGATCATGGTTTGAATTCTTCGTCTGCATATCCTCTTTGGTGAAGGTGATGCAGGGAATGTTCTTAGCTACCACATTGCACTGTTGGGCTAGCATATCCAGTTCTTCAGGAACTGGTTTGACCCTTGTGAGGAACACTTCTGAATCTGCCAGGGCTTCCTGCAAGGCTTCTCTAGTCTCCTTGGATAACCGCAGCAGCTCGTACAATGTTATCCGCGCTGGAATGTTGGCTAGCTGAGCCATAATATCGAAGGCACGAGGTTTTTTTGAACTCTCCGGTTTGTCTTTTCCAATCGGACGACTGAAACGAGACTGCTTCGGATTCTGTACCTCCTCGGGCCTCTTTTCCTTCTGTTTGTCAACCGGCTGTCGTCGAACATCTTCAGCCGGTTTGGGAATTGGGATCACCCCCATCTCTGTGATAGTCTTGGCTGGTCCCTGTTTTGTCACTCCTAGCTTAGCTGCTTGTTCATTATGTGACGGATAGTTGAAGTGGTACTGATTCCCACTTCGGGTCGCAAAGACTTCCTGTTCCTCGTCGGAGAGTGGAAAAGCGGTGATCCTTTCATCATCTTCACCCGGGATAGCAGAGACTCCATAACAAGACTTCCCTTTCCCTTTGGACTTCTTCTTGGATGACGATCCAGCCCATTGTTCATCTTCAATTAGGTCGGGGTGCACCCAGAGGATTTCACCGTTTGAAGCTGTGTGTGGCACGAGTCCCTTTTGGCGCTGTCCGTGCGGATCGTCGTTCACCGTCTTCATCCCGACTTTGGTGACGCGCTTAGGCTCGAACCAATCTGTAGGTACCGATCCAAAACTGATGGAAACCGCGTTTGCTCCCACATTTTTGGCCGGTTTTGGAGTTATGACTCCTACATCGATCAAGGCCTGGATCTTGTCCTTGAGGTGGTAGCAGGACTTCGTAGGGTGGTGAACCGCTCTGTGATACGCGCAGTACCTCGGGTCTGTCACCTTGGTGGCTCCTTCATGATCCACAATCGCAGGCAGCTGGATTTTGTTGTTCTCTAACAGATATTTGAAGATGCCGGGAACTTCGTCATCTTTGAAGGAGTAGACTTTAGGAAACCTCGGCTCCGAAGACTTTTGCTTCTGAGACCGCTGCTGCCAATGTGGCTGTGATTGCTGTGGAGCTCGTTGCTGCTGCTGCTGCTGTTGCTAAGGTTGCAATTGAAAGGTTTGATTAGCATCAACAGCATTAACCTGAGCTTTACCTTTTCCCTTCTGATTGAAGTTCTGCTTTGGAGGATTTGTAGCCGGTTGGCCTCTTTCCGCCTTCTTCCTCCTGAGGAATCTCTCAGCTTGCTCGCCTCGGACCTTCAAGTCCTTCCATGTCTTGGACGGAGCTGTGCCCATTGCTTCCAAAACATCCAGCGAGAGGTTGTTGTGGCAGGTTTGGAGGATGAACTCCTCGCTGATAGGGTCCCGACAATTCATCGCCTTATTCCGGAACCTTTTGACGAAGACCTCGACTAATTCTCCGTCTTTCTGCTTTTCATCAAGCAACGACCCGATTGAGATTTCAGTGTCGTCGTCGAAGAAATTCGTGAGGAATTTCGTCTCCATGTCATCCCAGCTGTTTATGCTTCCTGGCTTGAGGCGACGATACCAATCGAAGGCAGCTCCGCGAAGAGTGCCAACGAATGACCGTACCATCAGAGGCTCATTACCTGAGATGACTCCCAAGTGCGATTTGAAATAAATCAAATGCTGAGTTGGTGAACCCATCCCATTAAACGGCGTGAAGTTAATTAGACTAAACTTCGCCGGATATAGGATCGATTCCCACTCTCTTGGGTAGGGACAGGGAATGCCTGTCTTTTTAGTCTCTTGAGCAGAAATCAATGTGTTGATTTTGTTATCGAGATTCTTAATTTTTAGGCTTTCACCTGTGTCTTCACTGGTATTATCATTACCACCCCCTGGATTGATGGGAGGGTTATTAGCGTTGCGAGCTTCATTTGTGCCCTCATCCTCCAGGTTGTTCTGGTTGGGCTGACTTGGTTCGCCTTGTTGGTGCCTCAATGCATGAAGTTGTTGGTCATGCATCTCTCTCATGTTCTGCATGGCCATTTGCATCTCGAACCTAAAGGTTTCTTGTTGTTTGGCCATGGCATCTTCCAGCATCTTGGCCACCTGCTCCGCGCTTATCATGAGCGACTCGCGGGGCTGTCCCTCACTGGACACTGTATTATCAGACGCCACTGTGGAGCCAGCATCTGATTCTTCGTCTCCCGAAGGTACTCTTGTTCGGACTCTACCATACGTCGCGCGAATGATAGCCCCAGATTGTAAACGGGTCCTGGGTCGGGATGTTTCTGGAATCGTCTCGGGATTATCCTGAGCCGCTGTTCCTGTGCTGGTCATGTTGGCGGTGACCCTTGAATGTTCACCGTCCTTGACCCTTGTTTTCCTTCGTTGGAAACACCTATGCCTTGGCCTTGGCGTTCCGGTGCTAAGTCTTTCGAACACCGATACTCTTTCGGGGACTGCCTTAACACAATTGCATTCAGACAATACCGCCCGAATGAGATTTGAACAAGGACATTGATTCCCGAATCTTCGAGGGCTCCTCTTTCTAGATTTGTTCGTACCCCCGGCACGATAGTACAGCTCATCTGTTTGGAGGTCAGAGCAACCTATCGTGTGTTGACACGATCTCTCAGGTATAACGTTGTCGTCATCAGATGACAACGTTTCCTTCTGAGGAACAATTGTCTTCTTCGGACCCTCCAGAGTCACACGCCTCGAAACACGCCTTTGTGGGTGTGAATCTTCGGCAGGCTCTCGCACTTCTATGCGCAAAGTTGTGCGCTTGGGTGCCGCGGTTTGCTCCAAGTGTTGAGGGTTGCGGCGACCCCCAGCATGCTGTATTGGTTGGGACTTCTTCACTGGCCCCAAGCGTTCTTGAACTGGAGCTTTACCTCGTTCCTTCGGAAGTGGACCGAGGCGCTCCAAAACTGATCTTTTCTTCTGGGATAGTCCTGCGGGATCTCCCAGGGTAGTTGCGGCAATAACCGGCTGTTTGGATTGACTTGCCGGCGTCCGAACTTTCGGAGGTTGCGGGTTTTGCTCCTTAGCCTGAACCGCTTCAGACTTTGGCCTCCAAATCTTGCGAGTAGGTGGCGGCTTTTTGACCACCTCCTTCTACAGCTTGCGACGGGCTTCTTCAGCTTTGGCCCGTGCTGGCGCCGATAACGCGCGGCGCTTGCGGATGCGCTCCTCCAGCGTTGAGCGATTCCGTTTGACACGGACCCACTCCATTGTCGATGGTTTGGAGGAACCACCCTGCATTTGCTGTTGAGGCTGTTTGCCCCGTTTATTCTTCAGATCCGCATGATAGCGGACCCCGTCAACGGACTCCATGGCCTTGGCGAATTGCTTCGCGAGGCGTTGACGCTGCCTCTGGCGGGCTCTCTTGGAGAGAGTCACCACGCCTTCAATGGCGGATTTGACCTTCTTTGAGGTCGGTAGGACCTCACTCAACGCAGCTTCGGCGTCGATTGGGGTGAGGTCGTCGTTGGTGGCTTCAGCTTCATCACACCAACGGACTTTTCTCCTGGAGGAGAACTTCTGGAACTTCTTGGACTTGGGGGAGGAGGCAGATCCGGATGAGGACACGTACTCCTCGTATTTCTGCTGGTCGAATTCGTACTCGACCTCCTCCACGACCGGGATCGAGATCCGCGGCTGCGACACTCCAGCTTCGGCAGTGAAGCTAGTGGCTCCCACTGTGGTCGCCAGATTGTTCGAGCGGGAAATTGTGTTATTCTTCATTGATGATTCTGTTACAACTTTGACAACAACTTTATGCGTTTACAAAGAGATCCGGTCTTTTTATAAGATCCGGTTTACAACAAAATCAAAACAAAGAAATAAAGATTACAACTTTCCTTGAACAAATCACGAGTTTCCTGTTTTGCGGTCCCTCGCTTTGTGGGGTTCTTCGCCTGTGCCGGGGTTGAGTACCGTGGACCACCGCGCAATCTCGATCTGAACAGATCTACGTGGTATAACGGGTACTATCCCACCAAGGAGATAGTAGCCGAGAGGGATCGTTTCACCAAGGAAACGCTCGCTCTAATCTCGGGATCTAAGAACCAAGCTTAGATCCGGAGTAGTATCACGTAGATCTGAGTTTCCAAGTCTTCAAGCCTTCGCAATCCGAGTTGAGGTCGCAATCCGGCAGAGTTTCGGCTCTTCAGAAGTTTCAGAAAAGTCCTCCCAAATGAACGAGTGCCAGGCCTATTTATAGGCACCCAAAACTGTGCCTTTGGCACAGAACTGCGCCTAGCCACCTTAGGGTGGTTCGGTTCGGGCCGAGTCCCCCCAGGTGCGTTGGTCTCATCGTTTTCCGGTGTTTCCGGTTCTTCCGTTATTCGGATGTGATTTGATTTGTGGTTGACTTGGTTTGGAATCGATTCGTCGACTCGATTCCAGATATGGTAGTTAATCCGCTTCTGAGTTCGAGTCCGGGATTGGTCCCGATTCGATCGTTATATCACCGAGTTCGCTCTTGTTTAGATGACTCGGTGATTCCTCGAAACGTTGGTTCGATTCCACGTGCGTACGTGTTCCATTGTTCGTGTGCCTTGTCGCCTCGACCTTTCGTTGATTTGTTCAGGTCTTGATTCGATTCCCCGAATCTTCATTTGGCAGTAGCTCCGCTTTGGTGTTTGAGTTCAAGTCCGTTTAGTTGTTGGACGACTCGTTAACTTTCCGAACCGTTGGTTTGGTCCCGCACGCGAACGTATTCCGTTGCTTGTGTGCCTCGTCGCCTCGTCACTCGAATGTTCGTTGTTTTGTCGAATCATCGTGCTGAGCTAAGCTAAGGGACCTATAGGCAATTTTATACGCCTACAACCCAATTTTATTTTTACCACCAAAATCCCTCGCTGATCAATTTCAATTGACAGTGAGTCCACCGAAAAGGTTCACTCTCAGTTCGGAGTCCCCTTTCGATGAACGAAAGAACTCCATTTCTTTTCTCTTGGGTTCAACTGTTTTTATGGTTGTAACTCAAGTTGAAATTTCTCTTCGATAAACGAAGAACTCATCTTTCGATCTGATAACCAATCCTATAAAAGGTAAGTTTATCTAGATCTTCCAGATTCTCGAAGTGGAGATCCCACTTCTAGTTTCTTTCTTGCACTGGAAATAGAATATAAAATTCTTCCTTTCCAGAATCAAGGAATAGAATATAAAATTCTTCCTTCCTTGTTCGGGGAATAGAATATAAAATTCTTCCTTCCCCACACCAACTCCTTTTCCAAAATTTACCAATTTAGGATTCATCCTAGGTATTTTATCCCGAAACCTAAGCAGGGATAAGTCTGCGCCTAACACGCGCTGCCGGTTTAGTCTTTTTCCGATTGAAAAAGACACCAGAGTTCGATTCTGGGGTATTTTATCCTGAAACCTAAGCAAGGATAAGTCCGCGCCTAACACGCGTCGCCGGTTAGTTCTTAACCGTTAAAAAGAACACCCGTCCGCATATTCAACATTGTGGCAGGTTGTTATTAATAACACCGAAATCCATGCCTCACACGCATGGGGAATTTCATCCTGAATCCTAAGAAAGGATATGTCGACGCCTAACACGCGTCGCCGGTTTGATCTTTACCCGTAGAAAAAGATACCAGAGTCTGACTCTGGGGACCTTTATCCCAAAGCCTAAACAGGGATAAGCCAATGTCTAATACACGTTGCTGGGTAGCCTATTCCCATAACAATGGCAAAGCCTACATATTCAAAGTTGTAGCACAAAGTCTAAGGGAGTTCATTCCTTTAGCGCAACGTCACATGCGGAACGGATTAAAACAATCCGCATGTAAGCCCGACTCAAACGGTAGTCGGTAAGAGCACATCAAATCCGTTGAAGGCTGAGGATTTGCCAAAAATCCTAAGTCAACGTCTCATACACGTTGCTGTTTAGTATTTTCACAGGAGAAAGACAAAGTCTACGTATTCAATGTCGTAGCACTAAAAGAGTTGACTCTTTTAGCTTAACGTCACGTGCGGAACGGATCTAAACAATCCGCACGCTAGCCCGACTCAAACGGTAGTCGGTAAAGGCTAATCAAATCCGTTAGAGGCTGGGGGTTGGCCAAAAATCCTAAAGCCAACACCTAACACGTGTCGCCGGGTAGCCTATTCCCGTAACAATGGCGAAGTCTATGTATTCGACATCATAGCACGAAGTCTCAGAGAATTCAATCCCTGAGCGCAACGTTACATGCGAGCGGATTTAAACAAATCGCATGCTAGCCCGACTCAAACGGTAGTCGGTAAAGGCATATCAAACCCGTTGATGGCTGAGGGTTTGCTAAAAATCCTATGAGTATTGTGGTCAATCATTTCAAACGGAATGACGAATCATAATAAAGATAAAAAGGAGATTCACTAAAAGAGTCAAAAGTCAAAGTACACAGCAGATAAAATCAAACATCAAGCCCGTGGCTAAAAATCTGCTGACTGAACATAGACAGCTTATCATCATAAGCTTGGCTAAGCTCAGCCCTAATGGACTCCTCAGTAGCGGTCGAAGTCTTCGCAGCAGTCTCCTCTGTCTCGACCAGCTTCTGCTTCAAAGACTTCAACTCATCGGACAGAGCCGTGCAGGTCTGCTGGTCCTGTGCCTGCGTCATCTGAAGAACATCAAAAGTCTCTTCCTTTTCACGGAGTGCTCTTCTGAGCTGGTCTATCTCGGCCGCACAAGAAGTGAGAGAAGAATCGAGCTCGGCAAGTGAAGATAACCTGGTAGCCAGGCCGGTTTCAACTCGAGCTACTCGGTCCCACTGCACCTGAACCTCAAGATTGGCAAGAAGCTGAGTCTCGCGCAGTGACTGTAAACGAGTATCTAGCTCAGCAGCAATGAAGGAAGGAGCGCCGGCATCTCGAAGCTCACGAAACATCTGAAGCTCACGCTCTAGGCAGTCGAGATCGTCAACTATGGCTTTCGCCAAATCTAGGTATCCTGACTCCCTTATTAAATTGATTCTGGAATCGAGGAAAGGTTTGAACTGGTGAAGGGAAAGTCCACTGTGGAAAAGCTTGCCAATCATAGCCTTCACAAAGGAGAAGAAGGAGCGAACTTCTAGGCAAATAACGATCTTGTCGGGATCGTCGTCAGATAACAACTCCCTCACTAGATCATGAAGATGGGAAGAGCGCCCTGCACAAAAAGGAGAGAAGTCTGTTAAAAGTCCTAATAAGACAAAGGAATAGCACTCATCGATGAGTTGACTTATACCTCCTTCCCCTTGAGACGCTGGGGGTAGTGGAGGTGTGATGGCTGTAGGTGCATCAACTGGTATAGTTGGTCTCACAGCCGGCTCAACAGGGTCTTTCTCAACAAAAGCTCCTGCCAGATTCAAAACGGAATTCGCAGAGGCATTACATTATAGTTGCATTAGTCAAGATTGGCTAGTCCTATAATTAACTCAGAAAGAAGCACATACCTTCAAAGGAACCATCCTCAGGGTTTTCAGCGAAGGCGGGCTCAGAAAACATGTCTCCAGGTAGCTGATCCTCAATCTGAGGTGAGCTATATATGTAGCGCATCATAGGAGTGTCCGCAAACAAGCTTCCCTCGTCGAAGTCATCGATGGAGAAATCTGACATAAAAGAATATCAGTGCCAAAGAAAAGTGAAGAGACTACAAATGATGGAAATGAGTTACCTCTCACGGGTGCATCGGCCTCTTCATTTCCAGGATTCGCCTCCTGCAAATTATCTGAAGAAGCAAGAGGTAGAGGACAGTTAGAGGGTACACAAATTCATTTGGTGTATCATCTAAAGAAATACGTTGTCAGTGTTAGATGTACCTTGATTCACGGAATCAGGTCCTACATTGCCCTCCTCTCCAATGTCAGCAACCCCTGTAGGCCTCTCTACAGGGGGTAGCGGATCAGACTCATCGGGAGATACGGGGATTGGATCAGGACTCATCTCATGCTCCTCACGCGCTCCTATATAGAGAGGGAGAAGTATAAGTCAATGCGCTGAATAACCAGAGGAATAGTTCTCAGGATAAATGTTACCTCCATCACTGGCAGGATCATCACCAGCTAGGTCCATATCGGAAGCTCGGGAAGCTGCAGGCAGCTTACGGACTAACCTCTTCCGCCTAGCAGTGGGGATCGAAGGTCTCGCCCGAGGAGGAGGATAGAACTCTTCATCATGATCAGCTGTCACTACTGGATTTTCAACTTTTAGCGACGGACAAATCCGTCGCTAAAAGCCCGTTTTTCCGTCCCTATAAGTTTTAGCGACGGAAAATATAAAATTCCGTCGCTAAAATATCGACGCTATATCAGGGGTGCCTAAAAAGACATTTAGCGACGGAAATTCCGTCGCTAAATATTAGCGACGGTTTATTAGCGACGGACTATTGGTCGCTATTTATTAAAAATAAAAAAATAAAAAAAAATAGCGACGGCATTTCCGTCCCTAATAATATTTATAGCGACGGATTATCCGTCGCTATAAATATTTTAGCGACGGATATTCCGTCGCCATTGTTTTTTGAAAGTGCACAGGCTTGGTTTCGTGCACGTTTTCCGTCGCTAAATAGCTATGTAGCGACGGATATTCCGTTGCTAAAATAGTTTTTAGCGACGGAAATTCCGTCGCTAAATATTTAAGAATATGAAATTTGCAAATTATTTTGAAAATTGAAAAATCCCTGTACAATATCGATAATAATTTTTAAAAACCTGTTCAATCAGCAGAAGAAAGCTTCAATTTCACATAAATATCACATCTCACGTAGAAGAAAGCTTCAATCTCACACAAATATCACATCTCATGCAGAAGAAATTAAGCTTCAATCTCACACAAATATCAGCAGAAGAAAGTTTCTCAACAGGTACATAATAAATATTGTTTATACAACACAAGCAATTGTTTTCAAAGTTATATTAAGGACAATCAATCCTCCTGATCATCATCATCCTCATCCTCATCCTCAACACCAGTCACATTATGACTACCCCCGGCTGCACCTTGTGAAGAAGTCCCGGCCTGTAAATATAAATCAAATGTTAACAAGTGTGTGTAAACGTTAATAAGAGTACAAATATAAATATACTACAACACAACAACACAACACCACAACATCACAACACCACAACACCACAACATCACAACACAACAACACAACATCACAACACAACAACACTACACCATCACAACACTACACTGCACAACACATCACCACACATCACACCACAACACAACAACACCACCACAAATCCTCCAACCAACAACACTCGCCCTCGCCCTACCCCTCCCCCTCAACCACCACCACAACAAATTCCCCCTGCCTCATCGTCAACCACGACCAAAGCCCCCCACCCACCAACCAATCATACTCTACACACCCCTCCTCCTCCATCACTACCATCACCACCATCAACACCCAATCCCCATTCCTCCCCCCCACTACGACCAAACCCACCAACCAATACCACCAACACTACGCACGCATACACCATCAACAACACTACGCACGCGCATATAAATTTTGAGGTTTGTGTTAGGGTTAGAGTTAGGGTTTGTGTGTAACAGTTTGTATTAGTATGTATCAGTATGTACGATATCATCTAATTAAAAAAAAAAGCAAAGTATATATATTACCTATGACGACAGAAAATGTCTCCTATATGCCTCCTGAGCCTCCTGAGGCAGAGTCGACATGAATTGTGTGAACTCCAATACGGTCTGCTCCCGACGCCTCCGTTCTTCTTCTAGAGCCTGCTGATATGTTGTTTGCTGTGACAGGCGATCTTCAATCGCTTTTAATCGCTGCTCCATCGAGTCTTGATATGAACTGCTTCCTGGTGTTCCTTGTGGTGCTGCAGACTCGTAGGTGCTACTAGACGCGTGCGGCCTCTGTTCGGATCCTCTCCACCGATATCTGTTCTTCCTACTAGGTCCAATGACCGTCTCGATGATGGAGTCCTCATCCTCTCTACGGAGCCCGCGGGCAGGAGTGTTAGAACAGACCTGAGACTGAGTTAATTGCTCCTCTACCTTGGCATGTAATTCCGTCGCTATATCATATTTACCGACGAAATTTTATATTGTCGCTAATATTTTAGCGACGAAAATGTTTATCAATCACCTAACCCTAACCCTAACCCTCACCTAACCCTAACCCTAACCCTCACCGAACCCTAACCCTAACCCTAAGCCTAGCCCTAACCCTCGCCTAACCCTAACCCTAACCCTCACCCGAACCCTAACCCTAGCCCTAACCCTCGCCTAACCCTAACCCTCACTGAACCCTAACCCTCACCTTCGATCACCCCTCACCCTCACCCCACCCTCGATCACCTAACACTCACCTCACCCTCGATCACCTAACCCTAACCCTAACCCTCACCCTCAACATCACCTCCACCCTCACCTAACCCTCGCCTAACCCTAACCCTAACCCTCACCGAACCCTAACCCTAACCCTAACCCTAGCCCTAACCCTCGCCTAAACCTAACCCTAACCCTAACCCTCACCGAACCCTAACCCGAACCCTAGCCCTAATCCTCGCCTAACCCTAACCCTAACCCTAACCCTAACCCTCACCGAACCCTAACCCGAACCCTAACCCTAACCCTAACCCTAACCCTAACCCTCGCCTAACCCTAACCATAACACTAATTAAATGCACATTTTTTTATATCATAATTTCATCAAAATTAACATTTTGTATTAGTGTTTGGGTTTTTGCACTATTTTTATTTTACCAAAATTAAACACTAAATATAAAAATTAAATTACAAGTAAATAAATTTAAAACATCACTCTACCCCCCTCAATCTCTCCTCCTCTCTCCCTCTCTCTGTTCTCCCTCTCTCGTCGGCCGACGGCCGGCGGCCGGCGGCAGTTGGCCGGCCCGCCGCCGGCGTCAGTCGACAGAGAGAGGGAGAACAGAGAGAGGGAGAGAGGAGGAGAGATTGAGGGGGGGGGAAGAGAGATTGACAAGGGGAGAGAGAGAGAGATTGAGGGGTGGAGATTGACAAGATAAGAGAGAGAGAGATTGAGGGGG
>BQKN01066230.1:0-15123 GCA_022839385.1 Asparagus kiusianus
CACCATTCTCCATCTCCTTTGTACTTAAATTGTATAACATTCATTGCGATGAGGACTCACATGGGTTCTTTGCCTGCCTTGAGCATCCAACAAAAAAAATAATGTACTAAGCATTGTAGTTAGTTAATAATGAGATCCTATCATTATAAATAAACTAAATAAATATTAATAACTCTTAAGAATGTACTATGTTACTCTATCTTCCCTTGTAAACTTGTTAGTTATTTATTCCTGGTCCGAAGATATTTTCAAAATTAATCATCTATTTCATAAAATATTTAAAAATATTTAAATAAAATTTATGGAAAATGTAACAAACCATGTTTATAGATTTTAATTCAAAATGAATCTGACTTATTTTATAGTAAGAAAAAAAATAATTTTAATATTTAACCACGTGCATTGCACGTGCACAAGAACTAGTCAATAATAAATGTGATGGTGGAAACATTAATGGTGTGTTTTCTGTTGTGAGCCTGAGGTGACAAAAGAAGGCCCTTTGATTTCACATTTAGCGCGAGACATAACACCGATGAATGCTTCCCTCTATATCTAGTAAGTAGTGATTTTTTATTGTTCTTTATTTTTATTTATTTATTCTTATTATTATTATTGAGTGAAATGGTGAGTAGCTACTCCCCGTGTTCCATTAATAAGAGTTTAACAAAGAAAATCGAGAAGAGTCCAAGATAGAGCCACCAACAAAAGGAGATATCTGAGAGATTCAACAATTAATTAAATTCTAGAATTACATTTCAACCTAAACTTAGTTCTATGACTATCATTTTGTTCCGAACATAGTGAGGATAAAATCCTTTATATGTAGCTAACAAACTACTCAAATTCGAAAGAAAGATGAAGCAAATAAATCTGATATATTATTTCGCAAACCACATTTCGACAACAGTCTTTATTTCCTGAGAATCAATGTTTGTGGGAAATTTGAAGTAAAAAGAAATGAAGGAAAATTGATCTGTATTCCTTTAATCTCAATTACAATTGGATTTCCTGATTACAAAGAGAGGAGGATCGACATAGATTCTCCCTTTTGTTTAATTCTGGGTTCTTCACGGTAGCGATGAGATGTCTCCCTCGAATGCTCGCGTCGAGTTTACTTCTCGTTGACGATCTGACGTCTTGTTTCACTAGAACGTGATCTTCTCCTCACGATTTGACGTTATGGAGAACTTGTGTGGCAAGTTTGAAACTCTAAACGAGTTGATAACTCAGAGCGAGTTTAAACTCTTTAAAAGAGTTGATTTAACCGAAATCGGTTAATAAGCCAAGAATGAAAGCTCCAAGGAATACTCCAAAGATTGAGCGAAGATCCCCTTTTGCTGATCTCTAGATCTCCAAAAATCTTCCAAGATCCAAGCCTAAAAAGCTCCTCTCGCTCCTCAGTCGAAGGATGAAGGATCAAGGATCCGAACTAAGCTGATTTCTTAGTTATTTATAGGGGATTAAGGGGTGTAACTGTCCCCTTAATTTGCTCCTAAGTGGGGCTAATGGGATGTAACCGCCCCTTAAATCACTTCTGAGTGGAGTTGTGATCCCCTTAGATCGTAGGAAACGGTTTTGAAACCATTCAGCTCGTGTTTGAACGAGTCAAACGCAAAATCTGTGTTCTGGCATGAATTATGCGTTCAAACGCAGTGTCTGGAAGCTCGAACGCAGTGTCTGGAAGCTCGGACGTAGCAATTGGAACCTGTGTTGGCAGCGTTAGCAGCTGGATCTGAGTTGTGTTTGTAGCGATTTGGAAGCTGCGTTGTACAGTGTTGGAAGCTGCATTGGCAGCGTTTGGAACTGAACATGAGCTGTGTTTGAAGTAATTTAGAAGCTACGTTGGTAGCGTTAGCAGTTGGATCTGAGCTGCGTTTGTAGCGATTTGGAAGCTGCGATGGCAACGTTGGAAGCTGCGTTGGCAGCGTTGGGAGCTGAACATGAGCTGCGTTTACAGCAATTTGGAAGCTGCATTGGCGGTGTTGGCAGCTGGATCTGAGCTGCGTTTACAGCAATTTGGAAGCTATGTTGGCAGCTTTCAGAGGCTGCGTTTGCGATCGAATATGAGCTGCGTTGGCAGCTGGATCTGAGCTGTGTTTGTAGTGTTTGGAGCTGAATGTGAGCTGTGTTTGTGCCCAGGTTTGAGCTACGTTTGCACTGCATTAGTGGCCGAGCTTGAGTTGCGTCTTGATGCTGGTACGCGGGGAGGACTTCCGCATCTTGATTTGAAGAGACCGTCGATTTGTAGTCTCTTTCTGTCAAAGCGTTACAAAGATCGTCATTTTATAATCTTTGCTTTAGCTCTTTGATATGTGAGAGTCATCAGATTGTAACTCCCGATGTTGATTGTGAAGATTGTTGATTAGAGCTTTCATCAGTTATTATGAAGGTCGTCAGATTGTAACCTTCATCGATCTACGTGAAAGTCTTTAAATTATAACCTTCTGGAAGTTATCAGATTGTAACTTCCATCATCAGTATTTGATGGGGATAAGCTATCTGTAGTAATTTTTAGACAGCCTACAGAACCCCCTCCAAAGTTTTCGAAAGTTCGCGGTTGACTAGGACGAATTTTCAGAATACTTTGGATCTCAACTCTGATCTTGGAGTTGTTGATTCCGTATCATAAGGAGTTGTTCTTTGCACCCGCTTCGAAGGCATCTTGGTTGAAGGGATTTTTCACACATGACCTGTGTGATGATGAGCTTCAAATAGAAACTGTAGCAACGGTACAAGCTACTCATGAGCAGAAGCTATCAAACGTCATGTCACGGCTCACCTTCATTCAGCTGATGGGCCCGTAAACATTCATAGGATTTTTGGCAAACCCTCAGCCATCAACGGATTTGATAAGCCTTTACCAACTACCGTTTGAGTCGGGCTAGCATATGAATTATTTGAATCCGTTTCACATGCAACGTTGTGCTAAGAGAATGAACTCTCTTAGACTTAATGTTATGATTTTGAATACACAGACTTTATCATTTTTACGGGAAAAGACTAACCGGCAACGCGTGTTAGGCGTAGGCTTATCTCTAATTAGGGATCGAGATAAAGTCCCCCATGGATTCTGGTGTTATTAATAACAACCTTCTATGATGTTGAATACGCAGACTTCACCATTATTACGGAAATAGACTACCCGGTAACATGTGTTAGATATAAACTTATCTCTAATTAAGGATCAAGATAAAGTCCCCTATGAAAGACATGGATTTTAATGCTATGATGTTAAATACGTAGGCTTTGTCGTTGTTTCTTCCTATGTTATGTTTTCACTTGAAGCACTGAAAGAAAGTTGGAAGTGCCAGAGGTGTAGTATTAACTTGACATGAATTTTCACTTAGAGTAAAATTCAAAAATTTTCTTCATTATCACTAGGATAATTTTAGAAAATCTTTAATCCACTGGGGATTTTATAAGAAAACTTGTTATTCTTGTTGAAAAAGGATTAACAAGTTCATTGGGGAGTTTGACTGTTAGAGGTGTGATGTTAACCTAACAGTATTTTATGGACCTATAGCTTTATTGAAGAGAGTCGATAAGTTGATTTGGTCGTCAGAGGTGTGATGTTAACTTGACAGGTAAGTAGACCTATCACTCTATTAAGGAGAGTTGATAAGTTGATTTTGGTCGTCAGAGATGTGATGTTAACGTGACAGGAAGAATATTGCGATCAGGACAATTTTGAGAACTTATCGCTCTATTGAAGAGAGTCGATAAGTTGATTTGGTTGTCAGAGGTGTGGGATTAACGTGACAAGAATTTGTTGCGATTGAAGCAACCTTGAGGACCTATCGCTCTATTGACGAGAGTCGATAAGTTAATTGTCAGAGGTTTGGTATTAACATGACAGGAATTTGTTACGATCGGAGCAACTTTGTGTACTTACCATCCTATTGAAGAGGACTGATAAGTTGATTTGTTAGAGGTGTGATATTAACGTGACAGGAATTTGTTACGATCAGAACAACTTTGTGGATTTACCATCCTATTGAAGAGAGACGATAAGTTAATTGTCGGAGGTTTGGCGTTAACATGATAGGCTTTGTGTTGCGATCGGAGAAACTTTGTGGACTTATCATCCTATTAAAGAGAATTGATAAGTTGATTGGTTGTTAGAGGTTTGATGTTAACATGACAGGAATGTGTTGCGATTGGAGCAACTTTGGGGACTTATCATCCTATTGAAGAGGATTGATAAGTGGGTTGTCAGAGGTATGGTGTTAACATGACAGGAATGTGTTACGATTGGAGCAACTTTGGGGATTTATCATCCTATTAAAGAGGATTGATAAGTGGGTTGTCAGAGGTATGGTGTTAACATAACAGGAATGTATTGCGATTGGAGCAACTTTAGGGACTTATCATCCTATTGAAGAGGATTGATAAGTGGGTTGTCAGAGGTATGGTGTTAACATGACAGGAATGTGTTGCGATTGGAGTAACTTTGGGGACTTATCATCCTATTGAAGAGGATTGATAAGTGGGTTGTCAGAGGTATGGTGTTAACGTGATAAGAGAATGTTACGATCGGAGCAATTTTGTGGACTTATCATCCTATTGAAGAGGATTGATAAGTTAATTTGTCAGAGATATGATGTTAACGTGATAAGAGAATGTGTACTTGTGACTTGCACAAGGTTTTAGGAATTAGCATCTCATTGGGGAAACTTGCTAGGTGAGTTTATCATTAGAAGCGATGAGTTATGATACTTGTGATTTGAATAAGATTTTGAAGACTTAGTGTCTTGCTGGGGAAGATTACGATTTGAGCAATTTTGAGGACTTATCATCCTATTGTTAAGGATTGATAAGTTGATTGTCAGAGGTGTATTGTTAACGTGACAAATTGGGAGATGCAAGTTGCATGCATACTCTGTGGGGGTGATGATCATCAGAAGTATAATGTTAACTCGACGATGTGAAAGATTTGTTACTCTTAATCCAATGGATTCCAAGTAACCAACCCCCAGTCTTTATTAAGACTTAGCAGGGAAAGAAAAAGAAGGGTAGACATGGCACATCGCCTAGTGAGGTACTATCCATAAAGTCGGAATAGAGGCACATCACCTGGTAGGCCATTTATCTGATGAGTTTGACTATCAGAGGTAACTATTAACGTGATAGTTTTGATAGACCCACCATCCTATTTGAAGAGGATTAGTGGGAGAATTTGGAGAAAATGGACTATTAGAGGTAATTGTTAACATTATAGTTTTGGTGGACTCAACATCCTACTTGAAGAAGATTGGTGGGGCAGATTGATGGGGGAATTTAGAGGAAATAGACTATCAGAGGTAATTATTAACATGATCGTTTTAGTGGACCCACCATCCTACTTAAAGGGGATTGGCTTCAGTGGTTGTAGTATATTCCTCTTCTGACTAAGAAGATTAGGCTTGGTCTGATTGCTCAGGTTGATCCTGCTTACTTTGTTCTTCAGCTTTGATCCTGGTAATAATCTTTTGAGCCTGTTCACCTTGAGAGATTAGTTATCTCCAGGAACGGTATTTTGTAACCCTTATTTGTGCTAGAAGGTCAGTCTGCAAGTTGTGTCGACATGTCTCCACTAAGGTAGGTTGTGTCATACTTGACGAACATCGTAGAGCTATATTTCTGAACCTCTTGATGAAGGCTTTGACATACTCCCTCTTCTTCTGCTTAGTGGCGAGAAGGGTATGGATGGAGGCTTCTGTATCCTCTTCAAAGAATCTTGACAAGAAGAGTCTTTCTAGATTTACCCACTTTTGGATACATCCCGTAGGCAGTTTCCTGAACCATTTAAAAGCAACTCCCTTGAGGGTGCCAATGAACAATCGAGCCAGTATGACGTCGTTTGATATCATATTCTCAGTCTGTGACTTGAAATGATAGATATGTTGGTTCGATGATCCCGTGCCGTCAAAAGTTTGTAACGTCGGGACCTCAAACTTTGGAGGATAAGGGGTTGCATCCCATTCAGCAGGATAGGACCTGGTAACTCCCTTATCTTGGAGCTCGCTTCTATTAGCAATGGCATTGAGGCGGGCTTCCAATTCTTCCATTTTGGCAGACTGGAGATTCTGCTCGTTCTCCATCTCTGTTCCTTCATCAGAGGAAGATTTCAGGTTGTGGGCTTCTTGATCAGAGGCAGCACCATCAACCACTTTTTCCTTCCTTTTGTTTGTGTGAAGTTAGGATGAAGATGTTCTTCCTCTTCGGGAAGATTCTTGCCTGGGTGGCGAATCTGTCTTCTGAGATTTAGCCTTGTCTATGACGATTTGATTCATCAGGGCCAAGAGTTCATTGATGGCCTCCTGCTGAGATTTGAGCATGGCCTCCTGCTCGTCAAGTCTCTTCGCGAGATCTTCATGGTTTCCCGTCATATAAGCGGAGCTCTCATGTTCAACAAAAGAGCTTGATGATTAGGACTCTGCAATGGCTGAGTGTTCGTCATCGGAATTGGTTTATCTGGCTAACCTCCGATAGTTGATAGGGGGAATGGCTCTCGTTTGAGTCCGAGTATGTTGATAAACTCCATCGGACCTATTCAGGAAGTCTTTCAAGCCATGGGACTGATCGTTCTCTGACTCATCGGAATTAGGAACTGATGATCTCCCTCTGTCGATCATGTTGGAAGTAACTTCAAGGTATTCATCCTCTGACGTCTGCTTCTTGTGCGAACGTCATCATTGGTTGGGCAAGGCAACATTCATTGGTCGGTTGAACACCAACGGTTTGGCCGCATATGAGTAGCATTGACATCCCGAGAGGACCGTAGGAATCAGTCGTTCACATTGGAATGAGCAAATAACTTGTTGCATCAGTCTTTCTCTTGATATGAACTCTCTCACATCTGTTGCAGAAACTCGAGAAGAGTTACTCACCGATCATGAGGTTTGAACTAGAACCCCCAGTCCATGATTGGACATGACTGGCTCTTGGTGAACATGGATCTGGTTGAGATGCCTTGACTCCATGGACTTCTTATATCCGCCCCTCAATCTATTCGTGCTATGCAGAGTATTCGGGTGAAACGTAGTCTTGAAGTCTGCATTTTGGTTCTGAAACATATGCCTGAGAGTTACATTCAGTTAATGGAACGCACTCCTGAAGGCTGCATTTTGACTGTACAATGCACCACTGAGGGTTGCGTTCAGTATTATTCACACAGAGTCTATGTTTGGGCTCATAGACGTGAGGCTTGCGTTCTGAAGCAGAAACGCAGAGCACAAGGTCGCGTTTAGGCTCACAAACATGAAGCTCGTGTTGACTTGAGGATCGACATTCTCGGAGATGTGCTCGTCGTAAGGATCTCCTTCTCCGTCGAGCGACGTTCTTCTTAGCCTGTTTCAAGACCTTTGTAGAAACATCACCATCTGTGTTGATCAAGTTTGTCGCCTCAATAGGCCTCTTGCGACCGGATACCCGTCGTCTTGATGCAGGTTTGGCTAAAGCTGAGCTCACTCCATCGGAGGAGGGACTGTCCGAGAAATCTGGCCCAAAGGATAGGTCTTCCTTCGGCGATTCGGCTGCAATTGGAGCAGTTGGAGCTTTAGTCTCTTTGGAAACTTTGTGGATCTTGCGCATAGCCTTGGGGCTAAGGGGTCCGGAGGAGAGGGCTTCCTCGTACTTGACTTGATCGAACTCTATGATGAAGTTTCAACCGTCGTTCCAGTGAGATGAACATCGGATTGCGCTACCACTTCGTCATCAGAGAAGCTTGTCCCCAGCGGAGTCGCCATCTTTTGTTTGTGAAAAATTTAAAGTAAAAAGAAATGAAGGAAAATTGATCTGTATTCCTTTAATCTTAATTACAATTAGATTTCCTGATTATAAAAGTGAGGAGGATCTACAGAGATCCTCCCCTTTGTTTAATTCTGGGTTCTTCACGGTAGCGATGAGATGCCTCCCTCGAATGCTCGTGTCGAGTTTGTTTCTCGTTGACGATCTGACGTCTTGTTTCACTTGAACGTGATCTTCTCCTCACGATTTGACGTTATGGAGAACTTGTGTGGCAAGTTTGAAACTCTAAACGAGTTGATAACTCAGAGCGAGTTTAAACTCTTTAAAAGAGTTGATTTAACCGAAATCAATTAATAAGCCAAGAATGAAAGCTCTAAGGAATACTCCAGAGATTGAACGAAGATCCCCTTTTGTTGATCTCTAGATCTCCAAAAATCTTCCAAGATCCAAGCCCAAAAAGATCCTCTCGCTCCTCAGTTGAAGGATGAAGGATGAAGGATCCGAACTAAGCTGATTTATTAGTTATTTATAGGGGATTAAGGGGTGTAACCGTCCCCTTAATTTGCTCCTAAATGGGGCTAATGGGATGTAACCACCCCTTAAATCACTTCTGAGTGGAGTTGTGATCCCCTCAGATCATGGGAAACGGTTTTGAAACCATTCAGCTCATGTTTGAACGAGTCAAACACAAAATCTGTGTTCTGATATGAATTCTACATTCAAACACAGTGTCTGGAAATTTGAACGCAGCGTCTGGAAGCTCGGACACAGCAATTAGAAGCTGCGTTAGCAGCGTTAGTAGCTGGATCTAAGCTGTGTTTGTAGCGATTTGGAAGCTGCGTTGGCAGCATTGGAAGCTGCATTGGCAGCGTTGGGAGCTGAACATGAGCTATGTTTGCAGCAATTTGGAAGCTGCGTTGGCAGCGTTGGGAGCTGAACATGAGCTGCATTTGCAGTAATTTGGAAGCTGCGTTGGTAGTGTTGGTAGCTGGATCTGAGCTGCATTTGCAGCAATTTGGAAGCTGCGTTGGTAGCTTTCAGAGGCTGCATTTGTGGTCGAATATGAGCTGCGTTGGCAGCTGGATCTGAGCTGCGTTTGCAGCGTTTGGAGCTGAATGTGAGCTATGTTTGTAGCCAGGTTTGAGCTATGTTTGCGCTGCGTTAGTGGCCGAGCTTGAGTTGCATCTTGATGCTGGTACGCGGGGAGGACTTCCACGTATTGATTTGAAGAGACCGTCGATTTGTAGTCTCTTTCTGTTAAAGCGTTACAAAGATCGTCATTTTGTAATCTTTGCTTTAGCTCTTTGATATGTGAGAGTCGTCAGATTGTAACTCCCGATGTTGATTGTGAAGGTTGTTGATTAGAGCTTTCATCAGTTGTTGTGAAGGTTGTCAGATTGTAACATTCATCGATCTACGTGAAAGTCTTCAAATTGTAACCTTCTGGAAGTCGTCAGATTGTAACTTTCATCATTGGTGTTTGATGGGGATAAGCTATCTGTAGTAATTTTTAGACAGCCTACAATCAACATACACATTTACATTGCATATAATAAGTTATACAATACCATCTCATGACTTCATCTCCATAATCGAGGGATTCAGCTTTGACCATAAATGTTGTGCGCGGCGAAAGCTTCGAGGAGTGACACGAATAATCCAAGAGATAAACCATAACCAATAAGCAAATTTCAACCACAGTAAGAACAAACGATTTACATGGTTCCACAAGTTGCCTACGTCCACGGGGCAAGGAGGGGGGGGGGGAGTTCTTACTATTAGAAATCAAGAGAATATAAATAGAGTTACAAATATCATCGATCAAACCCTAAAACAAAGCTCTAAATCTCTCACAAATATTCCACAATTGGATACAGTAATCCTCTCCAAAAGACTGCTCAAAATCGTCCTTGCTTAACCCTAATTAATCAGGTTTAGGGTTATATATCAACTCAGAAACAAACCGGGTCAAAATCCAAAGCCCAGCCTAAAATCCATCTGCGGTCGACCACGACGGTCGACCGCGTAGGTCTCGCGGTCGACCGAACACCCCCGACAGAGAACCAAATCCTACAGTCAAACTCGCTGTCGACTGTGATGGTCGACCGAACTGATTTCCCGAGATATAATCGCCTACAGGGTTCCCGCGGTCGACCACTACGGTCGACCGCCTTCAGCTCCGAATCCCACTAGCCTTCGTGTACGTTCGCGATCAACAGTGGCGGTCGACCGCCAGTCTGCCTGGCTGATTCTTCTACTATTTTCCTGTACTCTCTCACCATTCCTTCAATTCTCCATCTCGGCGAATATTTCTACTAAAAACTGAGCCGACACCAAATCATCCAATAGTTCCGTAACAAGTCCATGAACCAAACTAGAGCTGAAACGCAATCTTCCCCCAATCTGAATCAATAAAATTGGCTACATCTGAAAGACTGCCTACGTATCCTCTTTCCCAAGGAATCAAGCCGAACGTAGTTCACCCAAATAACCTCCAAAGGCCTCAACACTGAAGAATGTTCAAAAGCTTCAAACAATGACCAAATTTCACTCCTTAAATAACTTTGGTCAACATATTTGTAGGGTTGTCGTTCGTGTGGACCTTCTCCAATATGACGTCTCCATCATCCAAAACGTCACGAACAAAGTAGAATCTGACATCGATATGCTTCGTGCGCACATGATAAACCTGGTTCTTTGCCAAATAGATACCTGACAAGCTATCACAATATACCCAAATGGTCTCTTGTGCAATCCCCAAGTCCTCCAATAATCCACTCAACCACAAAGCCTCCTTCACAGCTTCAGTCACCGCCATATACTCCGCCTCTGTAGTAGAGAGAGCCATTGTAGACTGAAGTGTATATCGCCAACATACAGGAGTACCTGCCAATGTAAAAGCATAACCTGAACTGGACCGGTGAATGTCAAGATCTCCAGCATAATCTGAATCCACATATCCAATACAATCCTGCCCATCCTTCTCATCCTTCTGGAATACCAAACCAACATCCACGGTTCCTCGAACATACCGTAAAATCCACTTCACGGCCTCCCAATGACCCTTCCTGGGGTCGTGCATGTATCTCGATACCATGCTCACGGCCTGTGACAAATCTGGCATCATACACACCATCGCATACATCAAGCTACCTACTGTACTGGCATAACATATAATCTCTGTCCTCAACAGAAACAGGTGACATCAACACTAAAAGCTTGAAGTGGGGAGCCAATGGTGTGCTAACTGCTTTTGCATTGCCATCAAAGCTGAATTTCTTCAACATCTTCTGCAAGTAGCTTTTCTGTGTAAGTTTCAAACTCCCTTTCACCCTGTCTCTCTCGATCTCCATACCCAATATCTTCTTTGCCTCTCCATGATCCTTCATCTCAAACTCGGATGACAGCTCCTCTTTCAACTTTCGAATAGCCGAAGAATTCCTAGAAGCAATAAGCATATCGTCAACATATAAAAGTAAATATATGTGCTCACCATCCTGTAGCTTGTGCATATAAACACATGGGTCATATGGGCTCATTGTGTACCCTCGGCCAATCATAAAGCCGTCGAATCTCTTATACCACTGTCTTGGTGACTGCTTCAAACCATAAAGAGACTTCTTCAGCTTATAAACCAAGTCTTCCTTTCCTGCAGCTTTGAATCATGTAGATCTCCTCATCTAGATCACCGTGTAGAAAAGTTGTCTTTACATCCATCTAGACCAAATCCAAATCCAACTGTGCCACCAACGCCAATAAAATCTGTATCGACGAATGCTTCACAACGGGTGAAAATACCTCGTTGTAGTCAATACCCTCAAGCTGTGCATATCCCTTAGCAACCAATCTGGCTTTGAATCGAATATCCCTAATAGAAGATCCTTCCTTCTTCGCATATACCCACTTGCAACCTATAGCTCTCTTACCCTTAGGTAGATGTGCAAGTGTCCAAGTGTCATTCTTCTGAAGAGATCGCATCTCCTCCTCCATAACTTTCCTCCACCTGATCGAATCGGGCTAGACTCTGCCTCCCTGAATGTGGATGGAACCATATCATCAACGACCTCCACTGATAATGCATATGCGACCATAACATCATTATACCTAGCTGACCGACGAATTACTCTCATCGGTCTATCTGTTGCAATGGACCCCTGAACATGACCCTGATCCTAAGTCCCATAAGCCACTGTATCCTCTATCTGCTCGGCTATCATCTCATCTCCTCCCAGTGTCACCTCTGTAGGAGCCTCGATGGATACAATGCTCTTTGGAGTGGGTGGAGTCACATCATCCTCCACCTGCTGTGATATCTCTCCTGTCTGGTCTCCCTCCACCTGTTGAGGGACTCGAGACCTCATCATGTATGCCTCATCAAATGTGACATCTCTGCTAATAACTATCTTCTTGTCCTGTGGATCGCATAATTAAAGCCTTTGACTCCATCTCTAAATCCCACAAAGATTGCTTTCCTCGCCCTCGGATTTAATTTACCATCACTTACATGTTAATAAGTTGGACACTCAAATATCTGAAGCGACTCATAGTCACTAGCCACCGAACCAAACCAATGCTCTAAACGAGTCTTCCCGTCTATCACAGTACACGACAACCTATTCACGAGATGACTCGCATAAACCAACGCCTCGGCCCAAAAGGATCTAGGCAATCCACTCTACATCATCATACATCGCACCTTCTTCAGCAAGGTACGGTTCAATCTCTCGACCACCCGTTCTGTTGCGGTGTCTCTCGAACTGTGAAGTGTCTTCTAATGCCGTGATCCTAACAAAACTACAGAAACAGATCACTCTTGTACTCTCTACCGTTATCTGAACGTAGAGTATTCACTTTTCTACATGTCTGCAGCTCAACTTTCTTCTTCCACTCCACAAAAATATTCAGGACCTGATGTTTATGCTTCATAGGGTATACCCAATTCCTCCTGGAATAGTCATCAAATAAAAGTGACAAAATAGTTGGCCCCACAAAGAGATGTGTTCTTGGAAGGGCCCCAAACATATGTGTGAATGTAATCCAATATACCTCGGGTGTTGTAAACAGCGGTGCCAAACTTCACTCTAGTTTTCTTCCCGAGTACGTAATGTTCACACGGTTCCATCTTGTAGGTCTTAGTACCTTTCAATAGCCCCTACTTCGCCAATGACTGTAGGGACTTATCTCTTGTTTGTCCAAGTCTCATGTTTGACTGTAGTGTCCTCTTCTGTAGTGATAGAAGCTATCAGACCCCCTGTAACCGTCTTGCCCTTCAAGTAGTATAGGTTGTTTTCCCTGACACATCGCATCACCATCATAGAGCCCTTCGTGACCTTCACTGTAGCATCCTCTAAGATCACTCGATATCCTGCTGCCTCTAAAGTCCTAAGAGAAATGATGTTCTTCGTAAACTGTGGCACGAACCTCACTTCCTTCAACTCCCTCACTACACCGTCATGCATCCTAATCCGGACTGAACCAATACCACCAATAGGGTATACATGGCCATTACCCATAAGCACGACATCCCCTCTTTCCAGCTCCTCAAAGCTAGAGAACCACTCCCTCTTAGGGCAGATGTGATATTTAGCTCCCGAATCCATCATCCACTCCGTGGAATCCGCATAGCAAACCGACGGTAATGCAGGGCATGAATAGCCTGAAGAATCTGAATTTGAATGCTCACCAATAGCTTTTGCAACATTCACTTGTGAAGCTTATGTAGCTTTCCCCTTATTCTTCCAAGTTTTTTTTTCCCACTTTGGACAGTCAATCTTCCAATGTCCTTCTTCTTTACAATACCGACATTGATTTCCACCAACACTCTTATAGGCACTCCTATTCTTTGACTTTTAGCAGTTGAACTGGTGACGGTTTGGATCATGGTCTCGAACAGCTAATGCATTTCCCGATGCCTTCTCGGAGGGTTCACCATCACTCTTCCTCAACTCATAGTTCACCAAAGCTGAGGTCACCTCCTTATAGCTAAATGTAGTTCTTCCATTGATCATAGTTAGAACAAACGTACCATAATCATCTTCGGGCAACGAATACAGAAGTAACATCGCCTTGTCTTCATCCTCAACTATGATGTCCACATTGGCCATATCTGAAAGTAGCTTAGTAAAATTATTGACATGCTCCCTGATGGAAACTCCCCTCTTCATCTTGAACTGGTAAAACCTCTTCTTCAAGTGAAGCCGATTCTCAATGCTCTTCGTAAGATGCTTCTCATTGAGTGTTGCTCACATCTTCTTCGCCGACGTCTCGTTTATAACATCATAAATAAGATCCGGCGTCAAGCATGACCTAATAACACCACAAGATCTACTGTTCATCTTCCTCCAAACCTCGTCCTCCATGTCAGCGGGTTTCTCTTTTAACTCAAGAGTCTCCTCCAAATTCTATGCATCCAAGGCGTCCATCACTTGACACCTCCACAATCCGAAATTGATCTTGCCGTCGAACTTCGGAACATCAATCTTCGTGTTATTGATGCTCAGACTCTGTATCGCATTTGTAAGAGACGAATCTGATATGCTTGCATCTCCCATGTTGTCGATCTAACTCTTCAGATAGGAATCTTCACTGAATCCTTCGAACTAGCCTGAAGCTCTGATACCAATTGTTGTGCGCGGCGGAAGCTTCAAGGAGCGACACAAACAATCCAAGAGATAAACCACAACCAATAAGCAAATCACAACCACAGCAAAGAACAAATGATTTACGTGGTTTGGCAAGATTGTACCTATGTACCAGATCGGACGACCCCCCCCCCCAGTTCTTACTATTAGAAATCAAGAGAATACAAATAGAGTTACAAATCTCATCGATCAAACCCTAAAACAAAGCTATAGATCTCTCACAAATCTCCCACAATTGGATGCAGCAATCCTCTCCAAAAGACTACTCAAAATCGTCCTTGCATAACCCTAATTAATCAGGTTTAGGGTTATATATCAACTCAGAAACGAAACGGGTTAAATTCAAAGCCCAGCCTAAAATCCATCTGCGGTCGACCGCGACGATCGACCGCGCAGGTCTCACGGTCGACCACACGAAGCTCGCGGTCGACCGAACACCCCCGACAGAGAACCAAATCCTACAGTCAAACTTGCGGTCGACCGAACTGATTTCTTGAGAGATAATCGCCTACAGGGTCCCCGCGGTCGACAGTCACGGTCGACCGCATTCAGCTCCGAATCCCACTGGCCTTCGTGCATGTTCGCGGTCGACCGTCAGTCTGCTTGGCTGATTCTTTAGCTGCTTTCCTGCACTCTCTCGTCATTCCTTCAACAAAGATATTTATACGAGAGAAGAGATCTATGACTAAAATTCAACTAACAAATTACATGCCATCTTGCTGTTTTGAGACAACATTTCATGCCCCCCCCCCCC